>ML821245.1:0-25294 GCA_009831015.1 Picea engelmannii
AAAAAAAAGAAACATAGTTGCAGTAGCTACAACTACACATACCAATACATTTTAGGCTAATAACAAAAACTAAGAGACAATTAACATTTAACTCCAAAATTCAACTCTAATCCATCGCTCACGTGGACCAAATTTAAAATTTAAACATTTAAACATTTTAATTAAAATATATGTACAAATTTTAAATAAAATGTACACACACCATTTCAGATAAATAAAAAAAATTGTGCTTTTAAAGAAAAATTGACATACCAAATGTGTTGAAGTTTCATCTTCAAACATCCATGCTATTTTTACACCAAGAATGTAAACATCACTGTAACGATAAAAAGAAAAATCAATAACACATATTAGCATATACTTTATTAGAAAATATTTTAAAGATATCAAAACTTTATTAAGTAAGCAATGAGAAAGAATAACATACCCAAACATATCATCAAGAATAACATAACTATGTGAGAAAGAATAACATACCCAATCGGAGTTCCACAGATATAATATTATTGCTCTATTTTTATTATACTTTTTTAGAATTGTTTTTTGAACCAAACTTACATCATGAAGTTCCCAAAGTTCCAAAATAGTTACTCTCCATATTAATCCATTCTTCACATAAATATTTAATTTTCTTTTATAACCAAATGCTCTTTCAAAATTTCATACATGATCTAAACAAAGTAAGATCATATCTAGCATATTTTTAAAGAAAACAATTGTGTGCTTGGTAACCAATTTTAGTGTTTAGAGTTCGAAAATACCCTGAAAATAAATTCACTTGTGTATGCAGAAAGTTCACAAATCTCCATATTAAGACATTCTTCCAGGAAAATGCGTATCTCCTCTTTCTGCAGTGGAATAGATGTTCTCATTAACCAAATTCTCTTTCAAATCAAAGAACTCACAAATCTCCATTTTAATTCATTCTTCCAGGAAAATACCTATCTATAAAAGTTCACAAATCTCCATATTAAAAGCCATTCTTCCAGGAAAATACTTATCTCCTCTTTCTCAAGTGAAATAGATGTTCTCATATAATCAAATGCTCTTTCGTCTTTCTTCAAAACTCTGGACATATATTAAGTCATTATTTAAAAACCATATAAATATTTCGACTTTCTACATGGGATATATTCATATTACATATAATCAGATGCTCTTTGAAATATGTCTGCATTATGATCTAAACATAAGTGATATCATGTGTACATAACTTATTTGTAAATCTAGAAATGTTGGTTTGTGGTTAGTAAGACATTAGTTAAGAGTTTGAAAATACCCTAAGAAGGAATTCACTTTGTTGTATGTAGAAAACACAAATCTTCATATTACGCCATTCTTGGACAAGAAGGAAAGGAATGCAATCGAAGAAAATTTAGAATCTTTCGCTTTTCTGATGTGGGATAGAGTCTGTTTGAAGATAATCAAATGCTCAAGTTCAAAATTACCTACATCATGATCTAAAGTTTAAACATAAATAAGATCATGTAAGCATATTTTTAAATCTAGAATAGTTTTAGTTCACGTTCATGACCTAATCTCAAATAAGATCATGTATCTAGCATATTTTTAAATCCAAGTGAATTTAGAATCTTCCCTCTTTCTGATGTGGGATCTAGATTCTTTTCTCATATAATCAAATGCTAGATTTAAAAATTAGTTCTGCATCACAATCTAAACATAAATAAGATTGAATGTACCTATAATATTTTTAAATCTAGAAAAGTTAGTTCGTTCTCATAATCTAAACTCAATTAAAAGTGTATCTAGCATATTTTTAAATCTAGAAAAGCTAATTCATGCTTGGTAAGCAACTAGTGAAGAGTTTGACAATATACCCAAAGAAATAAGGGGAGGTTGAACCTTCCCCATTCTTTCCCTTCAAATATATACCATTTTAGAATATGATAAACTTATATAGGATTTCTATATATTTCTAAATGATTGATCGAAGTGTTGAAAATTTATATTAACACTAGTTGAGTAACCCTTCTATGAATAGAAAAGGCTTAATTAAAAAGTTGATCGAACAAAACTTCAATTTTGATACAAGTACATATTTCAACTATTGCAAAACTTCAATAAATTGCATGATTAAAAAGGAAAAAAATATAAAAGAGATTTTTTGCATCATGTTGGAACATCCCACTCTTGTGCGCATTGAGAAGATTTATTTTTTGAGGACACTTGCGTGTAAGTGATCCGGTTCATTATACGATTGGTTGCTTTGATTATGATTATGATATGTTGTGGATCTGAAGATATGTTAATTTTTCTATATTTACATTGACATGTGCTATTGACTGGGTTCTCCTGGGTGTGAAGGACTCTGGACGTTAGAGGATGTCGATGGCATCGATGGATCTCCTTGGACTCTAGAGTGAGTCAAGGAGTGGAATGTTATGGTTTGAATGTTCTTGATATTACATATGTGACATATGACTAGATGTTACGATGTTGATTTTTATAGCTGTCATGTTTCGTCGATGGATGCAGGCTGACGATAGCTTTCCAGCCAAACTCACATTTGGAGTAAATGGATCACGCATGACAACCAGAGTGTAACCTCCCTCTCTTGTGTGCACTGAGAAAACTTATTCTTTGAGGACACTTGCTCGCAAGTGATCCAGATTATTATACTTTTGGGGAGTGAACTATTGGGGTTTGATTGTTTTATATGTGATATTAGTGCATCTGATTAGATGATATGATTATGGATATATTTCTGACATGATTCGTTGATGATGCAGGCTGACGATAGCTTGCCAACCAGACTCACAAGTGGAATAGAGGGGTCATGCACGACTAACAGAGATGTTGAGGGAGATGTGTGGACAACAACCCTGCCACAACCTACTAGCACTCCCGCCGTGGCTCGAACTGTAGTTTAATGATTACCTAGTTCAAGAGAACCCACGATGCCGTGAGGGAAAACTGCGACAATCTCTCATGATGATTCTAAGGAGCATGCAATAAGGCAGGGACCTTATTCCTTAGAGGTCCTTAGTCTCCCACGAGATCACCTGGCGGAGTATTGACTAGGGGTTTTTGATGTCTACCAAGTCAGTTAAGAGGTGAGTGGCACATTTGGAGCACATGGTGTGTCCTAAAGGGCACATCGCACAAGAAAAGTGGAAAGAGGTGAATGGCACCCTTGGAGCACGTAGTGCGTCCTGAAGGGTGTGTCACATGGGAGAAACAAAAAGAGGTGAGTGACACCCTTGGAGCACCTAGTGTGTCCTAAAGGTCACATCGCATTGTTAATTAATAAATGAATAAACCTAGATGGCCTTAGGATGAATAACGTGATAATAAAAATTTAAAACAATTTCCCTAATAAAATGTCGCCTAGCCTCAAAAATTAAAATCTAGGTCTAGGTGAAACTTGCGGTAAAAGAAAAATATGTTTGTAAAACTAAAACTAAAAATAAATAAATAAAAATGATAATCATCATTAATCATGTGTCGAGCAGGGGGTGAGTAATTCTTTTAATTTATAAAAATCTGTTGGGGGATAAAAAAAAATTAAAAGGGGGAAATAATTGTTTTATCACTTATACTAATTAATTTTTTTTTAATTAAAAAGGGAAAAGGGAAAAAGTTAATTTTCTACACCTGCCAAATTGAGTTTTACATAAAAAGAGAAAGAGGGAAATAAAAAATAATTAGGAAACTAGGAAAAAACGAGAAACATAAAAAGAAAGGGGAAACACAAGGAAAAAGCAGAAAGTCTAACTTAGTAAGGTATCTAGCATTTAAGAACTTTCTAAATTAAACTCAACTAGTAAATTAATAAGGGGGAAAGTCTTTAAAATTTGTAAGGGAATATGGGGACACCTAGGAGAGATTCTAGGAATGATTTTAGGTGGGTGAGGGAAATAGGAATAATTAATTAATAAATGAAATTAATTTATGGCGGAATGAAGGGGATGGGTGACACTTGTATGGGGAGGATTTTTATGGATTAAATTATTTAACTTTAACTTAAATGGTATTTTGGGAAAGTAAAGGACTTCAAATCTCTATATAATGGAGGGAGGAGAAGGATGATAAATCTCTTATGTGATTCATAACGTTACGCTGCAAAAATTTATACTTGATTGACTTAGCTTGTGGGAGTTGGGATACCCAGTTCGGTGAGGAGTGGTAGCTCGGCCTTGCGAGGTGAGATGGGAGTTAGTTGATACTCTGGTTAGTGTGCGTGGCCCCTTTGCGGCTAGAGGGGCTAAGGGGGAAGAAGAGTACCACTAGCGTTGGCTGGGAGGTACCGGTGAAGTCTCATCGGTCAGCAAGCAGGAGCTGCATGGAGCGCGTGGGAAAACAACTCAGAGCAGGCTACTTGGGATACGATACTCTTCCTTTATTTTTGCATGGTAGATTGTTAGTATGATTTATGCTTTTAGTTATGTATGTTTAATTGGGTAAAGAAAATGATTGTCTTAGCATTCTAGTTGATGAATGAAATTTCCCCCATAGCCTTTGGCTCCATGTTGATTGATTCCCATGGACTTCGATCCCTGCATGTCTTGACCATCCTATGGTTTATTGATTTTTGATGATTGCAGTTTATTTTTGCCTTCATCCCTAGCTCATCAGTCCATGCCTGAGCAGTCGGCCAGGAGCTTGATCTACGGTCGTCACTTCGGTGTTAATAGACCTATGGATCTAAATGCCCTGCTTTTCTGTGCATGGATGATGAGTGAAGGATGTTCCTGCCAGTCATCTAGCCCTGTTGGTTGTTCCAGGTAGTGTGTTGTCTTTCGCCTTGATGCGATTAATTAACCCTACAATTTATTGATTGATGGCGATTTTTTTGTTTTTCTCCGCGTTTTTACATATTGCTGGATTTTTAGTGGTTTTATTTACCTCTGCACTCTACTTGAAGACGATTGAGACTGCGTTTTTCACCACTAGTTAAGACTGCACCTTTGCCATTGCCAGACTTCTTTCGTTGCTTGATTAAGTCTGTTGTTCGTTTGTTTGCCTAGATATTTGATACTTCTTTGGTTGCATTTCGTTTGATTTGGGAGAAAAAATTTTGCCCAGCGAATTTTTAATTATGGTAAGATTGTTTAGATTTTTCCATTGTATATTGGATTAAGACGAATTATACTTCTGGGCATTTTTATAAGGATATAAACTCAGCAGATTAAATTATTGAATGCTATAACCTCAGTGAATTTATTTGAATGTTAAACTCTGTGATTGTAACTATGTGATTGTTGTAATGACATTTCCTCTGCGTTGGTAATTATGTAATGGTTGTAATAACATTTCCTCTACATTGGTAATTATGTAATGGCCTTAATAACATTTCCTCTGCATTGGTAATTATGTAATGGTTGTAATAACATTTCCTCTGCATTGGTAATTATGTAATGGCTCTATTTTCTTAATGATTTGGATAATGTTTAGTAACAAGTCACCTTGATTTTAGGCAGCAAACCGTAGTGGGTCAGTAATCCAAAATTTTTTACCACAGTAAATTCATGATAGGGAGTTAGTTATAGCGTTGTGTATTGGAGTAAATCCCTTAGTTTTTATTTAGTTCTACTGTGAATAATAGTTAATGTGGAGTATGAATAACATATGGATGTGCCTGGCAGCGAGCCCTTTAATTGAGACCATGATATCCTACCGGAGGGCGAATGCAATTCAACGTTTATATTTTCGAGTGCTAGCATTTCTCCCAATGCAGTCGGACTACATGTATCACTTTTGAGTGAGTTTTTTGACTGACAGTAAGGCCATGCCTTGTAATCATAGCGAGAATTTTCTCTTGGAATGCATGCTTCTTGATACTCCTGAACCCCTATGAATTTTTCCTTGTATTGCTTGTGATTTTCCTTTTGATACCTGGTGATTTTTGCTAGATTGTTATGCTTGCACCTTGCCGTTTGATACCTGGTGATTTTGCCAGATGTTAAGACCACGATTTTTTCTTATTGCCTGGTGATGGTACCCTCATTAGGAATGCGTTCCATTAATGATGGCTTGCGTTGAATGCTTTTCCTCCCTTTTTTTTAACATCATTTGACAACAGAATTATATCTTTGACTGTTATGACTTTTTCACTGACTGCCTATTAACATCTTTTGCCAGTAAGATTATATTAATGACATCCACCTTTTCAATTGACTAGAAGATAGAATTAATTTGATTAGAACAACATTAATTTGATTAGAACGACATTCTTATATAGCTTTAAATTGATTAGAATAGACCTTAATATGATTAGATAGCCTTTACTTAAATAGACAACCTCTAGATTAACTTAGACTAGACTTGTCGATTTAGTTTTTGTATTAATTTAACCAAATTCATCCAATTAGATTGTATTTATTGTTTATAGTTTTAGTATTTATTACTTAGACTTGCTAAATTGATTGTATTTAACGTTAAATTAGAGGGTGCATTAATGACTATTTGTAAATTAGACATGCTCTTTTAGATTGGTAACCAATGTTAAAGTAGATTGTAATTATTGACTAGTTTAGACTAGATGAATGGTTGGGTCATTGATGAATTTGTGTATTGTCTTGTGTCTTCCCTTGTCGTCGTCCTCTGGAATCTCGTTGGCCTGTTGTTGGGGTATGGGTGTGGTTTTCTTATCGATATTCGACTTCTAGCACGTCGGATTATCTAGAGTCCTCAATCCAGATATGATGTGTGGTGCCAAGGTTATTGACGTGTCTATCACCTGGTGATGGCATGATTCTTGATGAGGGGATCATGGCTCGCCCTATCGGATAACAGTGATCGAGAACTTGGCCGTAGTCAGTGTGTTTTGTGTGAGTGTTGTTGAAGCATTATAAGTTCGCTTGGGCGCATGGGTTGAGTGCCTTCATGCATTTGGTTCACGTGCCTTGAGGTCTAGTCTTGTTAGTCAAGGTCATTGTGTCGAGAGGGGGATGTTGTTCCTTAGCTTGTAGGCATGGTCTTGGTTGTGTCGGGTGGGTAGTCGTTCCTCCTTGTTGTTCTACGCATGTTTAGCCTAGTTTTCCTTGTGCCAGTGCATGGAGTCATAGTTGCCTGGACTGCATGCTTGCATTCATCATCAGTGGTGTGGTTAAACTGTTGTCGTTGTCGCCTTCTTTCCCTTTAAAAAATAAAAATAAAAAAAATATGCTTCCCTCGTAGTCGTAACGTTGGAATGTTACACAGAGACATTGAGGGAGAGGTGTGACAACAACCCTGCCACAGTCTACTAGAAATCCCACCATGGCTCAAACTGTAGGTTAATGATTACCTAGTTCAAGAGATCCACGATGCTGTGAGGGTAACTTGTGGCAGTCGCTCACGATGATTATAAGGGGTGCACAATAAGGCAGGTTCCTTATTCCTTAGAGGCCATTAGTCTCCCACAAGGTCACCTGACGGATTATTGACTCCAAGGGTTTGACGTCTACCAAGTTTAGTCAAGAGGTGAGTGGCACCCTTGGATAATGTAGTGTGTATTGAAGGGCACATCGTGCAAATATAACCAGGATGCAGGCGAGTGGCACCCTTGGACCACGTAGTGTGTCCTGAAGGGAACGTCATGATTTTAACTATGGTAAGTTAATAAACCTAGTGCCTTGAAAACTATGCTTCCTTAGGACCCGGTCGGCCTTAAAATGAATGATGGTATGAGTGAAATTTAATAACAATTTTTTCCCTTAAGAACTGTCGCCAAGCCTAGTGAATTTAAAACCTAGGTCTAACTAGAATATCTGAACAAAAAAAAAGCTAAATGGACTTGTAATAAGAAGGGGGTAAAGAAAATTAAAGCATTAATAATTAAAGAATTTTTTTTAATAACAGTTTAATTATTAAAAGGGGTAAATGGTTGTTTTTGTCTAAACTTGCAAATTTTGAACTTAGTTAAAAAAAAGGGAGACTTAAAGAAAAAGGGGAATGCCTAACTTAGTAGGGAATCTATCCTTTGGAAATTTCTATTTGTGAACTCAACTAGGATTTAAGTAAGGCGTAAGTCATTTAAGAAATGTAAGCGAATAAAGGGACATCAAGGAGAGTTTTTAGGAACGCTTTTAGGTTGGTGAGGGAAATAGGATAATTTAATTAATTAGTAAATTGATTTTCTGGTGCAACTAAGGGATCAAGTGACATGTGTACGGGGGAGGTTTATCCTAATTAAATTTAATAAAAAGAATCTAATGAGGGTTTGGGAAACTAATCACTAAGAAAAATCTATAAAAAGGATGGCGGAGGAGGAGTATGGATCACGTTTGGTTTGTGTAAGGTTACGCTGTTGTAATTTTATCTTGACTGAATTTATTTTGTAGGAGTTGGGATACCTAGCTCAGGTAATGAGTGGTAGCTCGACCTTGCGAGGTGATATGGGAGCTAGCATTCTCTGGTATTGTGTGCAGGGCCCTTTGCGGCTCGTGGGACTCAGGGGAAAGAAGAGTACCTGTAGAGTTGGCTAGGGGGTACCGATGAGGTCTCATTGGTTGGAAAGCGAGAGTTGGATGGAGCGCACATGGGACAATGACTATGGAGCATTCACATTTGGCTACGGTACACATGTGTATAATTTGTATTGATTAGTAGCTAATTTTCTGTATATGCATCTCTGTAACGTCGAAGCGCGCATGCGTAAATTGTGTTAAAATTTTAGTTTCTTTTTCTGTATATGAATATTTATTATGGAGAATGCACGCATGTGTAAATCGGTTGAAGGATAGTTAAATTATGTTTTTGTGCATTCTTGGTTCAACAGTATTTAGAAATGTTCCTAAAAATGACGTGCGATTTTCTATGATTAATAGTATATTCTGTTAAGAAAATGGTTGTGTTTTCTTGTTACAAATTATAGCTGTGATCCTGGACTAATCTATTGAAGTTCCTATATAACAAGTTCATTATCTATTTCCCCTAGCTAAGTTAATATAAATCAATACTTTTGAAAGCATGTAATACCATGAAGTTATACGCCTAGTTGGGATGCATTTTGCATTGTAAAGTTTATTCTGTTTGAGTATTAAGGAATTTTTACTGTAATTTAAATGTGGATAATCAAAGATCCTTCCTCTGTTTCCACTTAGCATTGAGTTATTTTATTTGTTCCTTGCTAAGAATAGAAAAATTCATGTACAACCACGACTCATGCAGACCCTTCCCTTTGTAAAATTTATTAAAAGGGTTGAAGCTATCCAAGAACCAAGTGCCACGTTACTCGTTCCCTTTTACCTAGGGTTGCGGTCTGCGTAGGCCACCAAATTTTTGCTGAAACAAATTTATCTTAACTGCAAACCCGCCTGTCTACTGAAATCTAGTTTTAGTAGGTTAGTCACCAACATATTATCCTTACATCCATGAGTTCACTCCTGGAGAGAAACCATATCCTTCTTTGCAGCGATGGAAACCCAGGGAAGGAAAATCATGTTGTCCCTATTTCCATGATTTTTCTTTATCCCTGAACACAATAAGGATCACCTTCTCCAGTGAATCTTTCCTAGACTCTTGCTCGTTTTCATTGAGAAATTTTTCCTTCACTCCTGATGTTGTGTGTGGAAGGCACCTTCCTTCCTTGGCTCCTTTTTCATTGACCTACCCGGCCTGGAAAACGTCGAGTTGTGGACTGCCAGAAATTATCGAGGCCCTCGCCCATCATTGTCTGGCAGCGATTATTCCCTTCCGGTTTGTTAGTGTCAAAATTTATGGAAGGTGGTTGGTCCTCGTCCTCGAAGATAACTAATGTAGGAGCATGACTCCATGCCATCTACGCGTCATCCATCCAACACTTCAAGTGTGCATTCAATGGAGAGGAGAGGCACAACCCTCTCACTTTCAAATTTCAAATTTGAATTTAAATGTATTAAATGATTGTAAGGCTGGTAGAGCCAACACCATTCTTGTACGCAGGCTGTAGTTAGTTGGCCTCTTAATGATTTGTAAGGCTGAGATCTAGATCCGATTCAGACTAGACAACCATTCAATGCAATTCATTGTAATTAATGAGAGTTGGTGAGGATGGAGGGAAGAGCTCGAGGAGCCCCCTTTTGTAAAAATAAATCCTTTGTATCTGTAGGATTAGTCAGGGAGAGTGGATGAGTCTAGAGAGTCTGTAGAGAGGTAGAGAAGAGAGAATAGAGAGATAGGGGAGGAGAGTCAAGACTCTTTTGCAGTCGGAGCTCGAACACATTGTAAAGAGGAATTTCATATTAATACAACCAGAGCATTTTTTCTTGCATGTTATTCTGTGTATGTTGATGAATGTCTTTATGTGTGATGATATGTTGTAGATGTATGTTAAGTTCCATATGCAGGGATAGATAGACTTTCCTATCTGTTGAGTTCTTTTATTTTCAGGTTTGGGTTCTTTGTGGTTTCATGCAAGAGTGCATGATAGAGTACTGCAGTCTCTGAAAAACCAGTGCAGGAGTGCATTTTTGAATTCTGCGGAATTTTAGACAAAGATGTGCTAGGAGGGTGCACCAGTTGAAGTCATTGACTCAAGGAGGAAACCTCAAGGTTGTTGAACATCTTGGAGGTAATATTGTGCAGAGGAAGGCACATAGATAACATAATGACTGTGGTTTCTGTGGAAGATTTTCCAGGAGGGCATTGAGCAGTTGCATAGAGTGCATAGAAGAACTCTCTTTCAAGTTCTGAGATAAGGGAAGTGTCATGGGGAAGACACTCATAGGATTTCTGAACATCCTGTAGGCATAGAAAGGCGTGCTTGAGCCAGAAGTTGTAGAGGAGATCACTTCCACCCCTTCAAGAAGAGGAAGGGACAAAGACCATTGAGGTTTAAGCAGTTGAAGCCCAAGCAGGAAAAAGACCTGTGCAAGTAGTGCACCCGGCTAATACTCAGGTGAGGTGGTAATAGACAACCGTCGGAAGGCTCGTCAGGCACAAGGAGTGTGCAGAGGTGAGAACTTGTCTCAAAGTTATTAAGCTCAGAAGAGATAGCACAATTGCGTGCCAGGGCCCTGCAAGGAGTGCAAAGGTCGAGAAAACCCTTTGGAGGGTTCAAATTTTGAGAAGCTCAGGAGGAGGAACGCCTCTTAGAATACAGGCAGGAGCCAAGGTTACAGGCTTCACAGTAGAAACAAAGGCCGAGGCCTTTTGGCGCAAGAAATCTTCCAAGGGAAAGGAAGAAGCACAAGCTCAGGAGGGAGCTACAACTATCATTGGACCAGCACTGGGAGGAAAGAGTTGAGACTGTTGAATCTATGTCCAGACAACAGGAGGAGGCCACACAGAAGGGTAGAATGGACGACAGAAACTTCGGGGAGAAGTGTTGAGTTGTCGTGAGCCGTTGGATCCAGAAAAGGTGCGCGAGGTTTAAACCTCGTAACAAAAAAAGGAAGAGGACTTGTCAAGTCCCGAAAGCATCAGGACCATCCATTTTGGAGGACAGGTGGTAGAGATCTGGATCATATCGTGAATTCGGGTATCACGAGAAAGGAGGTGGAGTTCTTTATGCTACAAACCCCCGAATCACGAGATCACGATTCGATCTGAACCATTGATCGAGGAGGAAGGAGAGCTGTGAGATTTGGCACCTCACTACATTGTGTATCAGGGTTTCAGAGGGTGAATGAGTTGCACCTGGATCGCTAAATCTGCGAAGTGCTGAGCACCAAGGGCTCGGGTGAGCGCATGTCACGTCCGTTAGGTGGGGACCGCGTGGTTGACAGGTGGCGCAACGTAGAGCGCCCAGAAAAAAGTGGAAGCGGGTGATAGGTGGAGGACATACGTCGCGTGGGAAAGGATTCAACCCATTGTTGACTTATCGCGTCTCGTGGATTCATGAAGGAGGAGAACGAGGGCTCAACACTCCAACTCCCGAACTTGCGAGTTGCGAGTAGTGCTAAGCACTTGGCCCTAGCCGGTGGTTATGTGCTGCAGGCGCTAACAAGGAGGAGATATACCCGTATCAGATTCTCGGCTATCAACGTTTAGAGAAAGAGGGATCGAGGATCTTCGACTCACGAACTCATGAGTTGCGAGTTGCGAAAGGCGCTTGTGCCAAGGCCTAGTTGTGGTCACATGGAGATGTAAGGCTCGCGCCTGGTGTTAAGTTTCATAGGGAAGGTCTTCACGAAGGACCTATGGATTGATACGTGAGGTTCCAATTGGGATCCGAGGGAGCCACTTCGGCTCGAGGAGAATAAAGAACGATCTTGTGTGGATCATTGGCCAGGGGGGGTCAGGGGTCTGCATGACGTCAAGTGGTATCAAAGCAGGATTTGACTTCTATAGGCGACAGAGGCAGAGAGTGTCTAGATTTGCTTATAGACATTAGAAGAATAAGGTAGAGTGTTGAAGCTCTATGGTGATTGTTCATAGATACACAATAGTCAATAGACAGTCAGGAGAATTGTAGGAAAGGCTGGAAGCACTCACGGTTGCAGAGTGACAACAACAAGTTTGCCAGGAAGGCAGACAAGAATAGGAAGATGGCTACTAAAGGTCATGGACGCGGTGGAAAGAAGAACCACCAACAACAGAGAAAAGATGAGATTGAAAAAGAACTCGCTGAGATAAGGGCAAGAATGAAATAGCTCGCATTGCGAATGCAAAAAAATGCAAAGCCGCATTGGGTGTATGAATGGCCCATGAAAAGGAAAGTAAAGTGGCCAGTAAAGAAATTGTTGGCCAGAAGACAACAAAGGTTGTTGAGGAAGTGGTTGAGGTATGCTAAAAGCCTCAATGACATGAAGCTAGTTCATATCCATGAACCAGAGACTGGGAAGAATCTTAGCGATAAGGAGGAAAAATCGGTGGAAGATCTCGTGAACTGCCAAGAGAGCATAGATGAATTTTCCAATTGCCAGGTGGGCAATGAAATGAGACCGTTGGAGGGTCTCAAAGACTACCAAGAGGGCAGGATAGAAAACTCAGGTTTCAAGGAGGGCAATGAGATGAGATCGTTGGAGGATCTCATAGACTACCAGGAGGGCAGAGAGGAAATCCCATATTTCCAGGTGGGCAAGGGAGAGGAGATGAGACTGTCTGAAAGTCTCATGAACTTAGAGGTGAGTTTGGATCAGTGAGAGGAGATGACAGAGAAGGAAGATCATAAGAGAATTTTGATGATTGGAGGGATAAGAATATTCCTACCAAGCAGCCGAGTGGAGGTCGATGCACAGGATGAAGGTGCAGCAGAGGAAGAAGGACAACCAATAGAAACTATCACGAAAGAAGAATTGGGGAAAACATAAGGAGATACCCAACAGAAGGAGAAGAAGATGAGCATTGAGAAGAATGGCTCAAAAATTTCAGCCAGGTAGTTGAAACAAAGACACCTGCAGCACTGAAGTTGATAGCAGAAGAAGAGCATGCAGATAATATGCTCACTCCATGGGAGATGGAATTGGAGATGTTGGAGGATTGGTTGAACCATCTAGAGCCAGTATATGACTGGCATGAGAAGACAGTCATGGAGATTTTGAGAGGAGATAATTCAGAGAAATTTCTCAGAAATTTCAGCCAGGGAGGTGAACAGATGATGATTGTAGCATTGAGGTCTATAGCAGGAGATGAAACAAAATTCCAGTCTAGGAAGCAGCTGGAGGAAGCTGGAGATGCACCAGTAGGAGAATTGGCAGAAGCAAAGCTGTTAGAAGGGGAACCTGAGAAGAGACTCAGTGAGAAGACTACAGAATTGAATTTTGCAGCATAGTGGCAAGCTAAGGCCATAGAGGAAGAAAATAGCATGAGGGATATAGTTGATCTGCCCACTGATAAGGACGAAGAAGTGCAGCTGAGGAGATTGCATAAAGAGAGCCAGCCATGGGAGCAGCTGGACGAGGATATTGAGAAGATTAGAAGGCTGATGTCGAGGTCAGCAGTAGAAACTACCAGTGAGGGGAAACTGTGCAGAGGAGAACCTTACATAGAAGTAGGGAAACAGATGTAGCAACAACAACGAAGCAATGGAGCAAATGGACAGCTCCAAATAACTATTTGGGATCCAAGGGGATTTCAACAGCCATGCTGGGAAGCTCATGAGCAGGAGCTCATGATTTTTTCATAGCAGAGGAGTATGATGCAGGAGCATCTCTCCATGCCATCTACGCGCCAGCCAGCCAACACTTCAAGTGCTCATTCAATGGAGAGGAGAGGCACAACCCTCTCACTTTCAAATTTCAAATTTCAATTTAAATGTATTAAATGATTGTAAGGATGGTAGAACCAACACCATGCTTGTACACAGGCTATAGTTAGTTGGCCTCTTAATGATTTGTAAGGCTGAGATCTAGATCCGATTCAGACTAGAAAACCATTCAATGTAATTCATTGTAATTAATGAGAGTTGGTGAGGATGGAGGGAAGAGCTTGAGGAGCCCCCTTTTGTAAAAAAGATCCTTTGTATCTATAGGATTAGTTAGGGAGAGTGGATGAGTCTAGAGAGTCTGTAGAGAGGTAGAGAAGAGATAATAGAGAGATAGGGGAGGAGAGTCGAGACTCTGTTGCAGTTCGAGCTCGAACAGATTGTAAAGAGGCATTTCATATTAATACAACCAGAGTAGTTTTTCCCGCATGTTATTCTGTGTATGTTGATGAATGTCTTTATGTGTGATGATATGCTATAGATGTATGTTAAGTTCCATCTGCAGGGATAGATAGATTTTCCTATCTATTGAGTTCTTTGATTTTCAAGTTTGGGTTCTTTGTGCTTTCATGCAAGAGTGCATGACAGAGTACTACGATCTTTGAAAAACCCGTGCACGAGTGCATTTTTGAATTCTACGGAATTTCAGACAAAAACATGCCAGGAGGGCGCACCAGCTGAAGTCATTGACTCAAGGAGGAAACCTCAAGGTTGTTGAACACCTTGGAGGTAAGATTGTGTAGAGGAAGGCACAGAGATAACATAATCACTGTGGGTTCTGTGGAAGCTCTTCCAGGAGGGCATTGAGCAGTTTCATAGAGTGCATAGAATAAATCTCTTTCAAGTTCTGAGATAAGGGAAGTGTCATAGGGAAGACACTCACAGGATTTTGGAACATCTTGTAGGCTCAGGAATGCATGCTTGAGCGGGAAGTTGCAGAGGAGGGCACTTCCACCCCTTCAATAAGAGGAAGGGACAGAGACCATTGAGGTTCGAGCAGTTGAAACCCAAGTAGGAAAAATACCTGTGCAAGGAGTGCACCAGGCTAATACTTGGGTGAAGTGGTAATAGACAGTCGTCGGAAGGCTCGTTAGGCACAAGGAGTGTGCAAAGGTGAGAACCTGTCTCAAAGTTATTAAGCTCAGAAGAGATAGCACAATTGCGTGCTAGGGCCCTGCAAGGAGTGTAGAGGTCGAGAAAACCCTTTGGAGGGTTCAGAGTTTGAGAAGCTCAGGAGGAGGAACGCCTCTTAGAATACAGGCGGGAGCCAAGGTTATAGGATTTGTAGTAGAAACAAAGGCCGAGGCCTTTCGGCGTAAGAAATCTTCCAAGGGAAAGGAAGAAGCGCAAGGTTAGGAGGGAGCTACAACTGTCGTTTGATTGAAACTGGGAGGAAAGAGGTGAGACCATTGAATCTACATCTAGACAATAGGAGGAGGCTACACAAAAGGGTAGAACAAACGACAAAAACTTTGGGGAGAAGTGTCGAGTTTCTGTGAGCCGTTGGATCCAGAAAAGGTGCTCGAGGTTTAAACCTCGTAATAGCAGAAGGAAGAGGACTCGTCAAGTCTCGAAAGCATCAGAACCATCCATTTTGGAGGACAGGTGGCAGAGATCTGGATCATCTCGTGAATTCGGGTATCGCGAGCGGGGAGGCGAAGTTCTTTACGCTACAAATCCCTGAGTCGTGAGATCACGATTCGATCCGAACCGTTGATCGAGGAGGAAGGAGAGCCATGAGATTTGGTGCCTTGCTATATCATGTATCGAGGATTCGGAGGGTGAATGAGTTGCACCTGGATCACTAAAGTCACGAAGTACTGAGCACCAAGGGCTCGGGAAAACGCATGTCACATTCGTTAGGTGGGGACCGCGTGGTTGACAGGTGGTGCAACGTAGAGCGCCCACAAAAAATTGGAAGCGGGTGACAGGTCGATAAAATACGTCACCTGGGAAAGGAGTCAACCCATTGTTAACTTATTGCGTCTCGTGGATTCACGAAGGAGGAGAACGAGGGCTCAACACTCCAACTCGCGAACTCACGAGTTGCGAGTAGTGCTAATCACTTGGCCCTAGCCAGTGGTTATGTGTGGAAGGAACTAACAAGGAGGAGCCATACCCATATTGCATTCTTGGGTATCGGTGTTTGGAGAAAGAGGAGTCGAGGATCTTCGACTCACGAACTCGTGAGTTACGAGTTGCAAAAGGCGCTTGCACCAAGGCCTGGTTGTGGTTGCATGGAGATGTAAGGCTCGTGCCTGGTGTTAAGTTGCACAGGGCGGGTCTTCATGAAGGACCTGTGGATCGATACGTGAGGTTCCAATTGGGATCCGAGGGATCCGCTTCGGCTTGAGGAGAACAAAGAACGATCCTGTGCGGATCATCGGCCAGGGGGGGTCGGGGGTCTGCATGACGTCAATAACGCAGATAGAAGAGGCCATCTATGTGGTTGAATCTTTAAGTTATTGGTTTAATTGTAAATCTAAGTCGACCCTTAACATTAAATAATTATAAGAGTTTCAATTTTAAATATATGTGTAATCGTGGTCTCCATGTTATTCGTTATCCTGATTCTTTTATTTTTAAAAGAATACTTTTATTTTATTTATAAATGATTAAATTTTATGTAATTTAATTAAGTTATTAGTTATTGTATAACTATAAATCAACTAATACGATAAGCATGTATAAGAAATTATATCATAAACATATGCATTTGTGTATCCGTAGTCGTAAAGTTGCTCATACTCCTAAATTGCGCATTTGGGATTTAAATTGAGGGAATTTCAGGGATTCCGTAACACTTTTTGTGTGGGCATTTGGAAGATATGGGAACAGTTTAATATTGAGGTTTAATATAAAATTTTAAAACGTTCAAGGTTTGATAGGGAATTTGTTAAGTACCAAATATCAATATAGCATAGAAAAACCTCAAAATAAGTACTCAATGCCTTGAAAAAGAGAGAATTTCAGATAATAAGCCTCTTCGAGGGGAAACCTCCTTTTACCCCACATAAATGTTCAAGTACAAGATGATTCCAAATGAAAATGTCTCCTTGGTATATATAGGAGACTAGGAGGTATAATTACAACTAATGGAATAAAGCCAACATAAATAAAATAACATTACTAATGTAATATGGAACAATTAAGGGGTAGTGAGCCAATATTAGGGCTTAACATGCCCCTCCCCTTGAGACAAGTGTTGTCCGCAACACTTGAGTAACTCTGAATGCTTCTGTATTAAAGACTCATCTTCCCAAGTGGAATCTTGAAAAGGAAGGGGAAGAAGTTTCAATGGACAAAAGAATGTGAAAAGAGCTTCCTTCAATTGAAGCAGTTGTTAACGAGTGCTCCAATTCAGAATATTGTATATCCGAATGAAGAGTTCGTGGTTTGCACAGATACATGCAAAGAAGGACTCAGTGGAATCCTCAGTCAGAATGGGTTTGTGATATGTTTTGAATCCAGGAAATCGAAAGAGCATGAAAGGCTCTACGCCACTCATGATTTGGAGTTGACAACCATAGTGCACGCTTTGAAGAAGTGGAGGCACTACCTCATGGGAAAGAGGTTTGAGTTGAGGATAGACCATAATGGTCTAAAATATTTGTTTGATCAACCTACTTTGAATGCTAGGCAGAGTAGATGGTTGGAATTCCTCTGTGAGTATGACTTTGATATCAAGCACATCAAATGAAAGGAGAACAAGGTGGTTGATGCACTCAATAGGAGAGTGAATGAACTGGATGTTATAGCCATTAGCATGTATTAGACGGATCTTAAAGGCATAATTTATGAGACTGCAAAAGTTGATTTTTAGTATATGGAATTGGTAACAAAATTGCAGCAATGTAAAATGTTGTAGAAAGATGAAAATTATGGATTGGGAATTGATGGAATTCTCTTGTACAAAAACAAAGTTTATGTACCCAATTCTCCTGAATTGAGGAGTGTGATTTTAAAATAAATGCACAATGTACCTTATGTGGGACACGAAGGATATCAGAAAATAGTTTCAGTAGTCATGAGCCAATATTATTGGCCAGGCATGAAGAGGGAGATTGTTGAATACATAGTTAAATGCTTGGAGTGTCAATGGGTCAAGGTTGAGCATAGACACCCAGCTGGGTTATTGCAGCCATTACCCATTCCTCAATAGAAGTGGGAAGTGGTGAAAATGGATTTCATCACAGGATTTCCTAGAAAAAGCAAGCAACATGATGCAATCATGGTTGTAGTGAACAAGCTTACTAAAGCATCCCATTTCATTCCTATCAAGGTTACTCACAAGGAAACCAATGTTGCTAATATTTATATGAGGGAAGTAGCACAATTGCATGGTATTCCCATGACAATTGTGTCAGACAGAGACCCAAAATTTACCTCAAAGTTTTGGAGAGGATTATTCAGGGGGTTTGGAATGAACCTAAACTTCAACACAACCTATCATCATGAGTTTGATGGAAAAACATAAAGAGTAAATCAAGTGATAGAAGATATGCTAAGGATGTATGTGATGGACACGTCTAAATGGAAATATTATCTACACTTGGTAGAATTTTCCTACAACAATGGGTATCAAGTATCACTAAATATGAGCCCGTTTAAAGCACTTTATGGAAGAAAGTGCAACACCCCAGTAAGCTGGGACAACCTAGTTGATATGGTAGTGGTTGGACCAGAGTTTCTCAAGGAACTGGAAAATAAATTGTTAAATATAAAACATAATTTGAAGGATTCCCAAGACAGGAAGAAAAAATATTATGCCAAAGGAAGAACCCATAGGGAGTTTAAAGTGGGTGATCATGTTTTCTTGAAGGTGAAAGCCAACAAAAGTTCCTTGAAGCTGGGATATTATTCCAAGTTGACAGCCATATATTGTGGGTCATTTGAAGTCCTAGAGAGGATTGGTCCAGTAGCTTATATGCTTGCAATGCGTGCATCTATGTTTATACATAATGTATTTCATGTCTCATTGCTTAAGAAATATATACCTGATGCTAATCATGTTATTGATTGGAATGTGATTCAGGTGGGGAAAGAAAGAAGCTTTCAGCTACATCCAGTGCACATACTGGACCAAAAAAACAAGGAGCTACGGAATCGATCCATAGGGCATGTAAAGGTCCAATGGACCTAGTACGGTCCTAAGGACACAACATGGGAGAAAAAAAACTCTATGCAATCATAATACCCACATCTTTTTGAAGATTTTGAAAATATTGTTGATGTTGTGTAAATGAGTTGCAATGAGGACAGTGAAAAAATAAGGGGAGGGGACCGTAATATCCCAAGGCCAAGCCTTGGTTGTAATTATGAATGTAACATGTTTTGTAGGCTAGTGAGGCAAGTATTTATAAGTTGGTAGGATTATGTTTTTATTAGGCCAGAGAGCCTAGATGTTAAAGGGAAGGAGCCTGTTTTGTACATGTAAATATTCATATTATTAATATAGACAACATCATTGTGTGTAGACCTACCATGAAGAAAGAGTAAGGGTGACTAAGATCCACTAGGATGGGTAAGGGAGGGGGGGCTGAGAGACTAGGAAAAAGGTCTAAGATTGAGGGCTTAACGCAAGGGGATATTATAATGTATTTCCTTAGATTACTAAAGTTTAGGGAAATAAACCTAGTTATCCTAAGTTCCATTGGGAGGAGGAATGAGTTCCAAGTGGAGATGAACGTGCTCCTGGAGAGCCAACTGTCACCCAAGACGCATGCAGATTTATGTGGGAATTTCCACTGTTTTTGGGGGTTCACAAACCATTTTTCTAACCATCTTCCCTAGGGATTTTTCTCTCAACATGGGGACAAGGTGAGCCATTCATTGCCCCGATTCAATCATGCACTAAGTAGGCATGCAGTCAGTCAATTTTTCCATTGTTGAACCCTTTACCTTCGTCAACTTGTGTAAATTGTTGAGTCGTCCCTTGCCTTACCATATTTTTCTACTATGGTTACCTGGTTGAATTAAGAGATGGTTTGAAGAGGCAGGTTTTTAGGCCTGTGGGTAACTCTCCTAGGTGAGAGAGTGTGGATAGAAGAAGCAGGATGTCATGCATGTGAGCAAATCTCTCCATGTGAGGGAGTATGCTGAGGAAGTGAGTTTTCTTGGAGGGAGTCTAGTAGCAACTACAGAGCTCTGAGAATTCCTTCTGACTGTTGTTGAATCCATGGAAGGGAGGTGTAGCAGTCGATGGATTGTGTGGGAGTGAAGATGTACAGTCTTGGGGTGGGACATACATGTGGGGAATGAGAGTCTGTGAGCATTGGGAATAAATGGCTCCTTCGAGGAAATCATTCCTGTTGTATTGTGTAACTTCATGTTGTCCCTGCCTAGCCTAGGAATCCCTTTGTCGGTGGATATTAGTCCTATCTCAGGGGTGACCCACTACTAAAAGTGATGCGTAGCATGGTATAATGCTAGGAGGTTTGTGGAAGGTATGCACATAGTTGGTGTACTTCAATTAAAATACAAGTTCCATTTCCAAGTTTGGTTACATGTTGCACATTTATATATGTTGTTAGATTTATGGGTTTTGTCTGTGATTACTGCATGTATGCTTTTATTGTTATTTGTGCATTATGATGTGTGATAGCATAATGTAAATCATCTGTTAAATATTAGTATGTGTTATTGTCGCTTCCGCAAGAATATGTGTATGTATAGAATGTTTATGTCAGGTTAAAATTACATTATATATGTGTGTGTGTGTGTGTGTGTGTGTGCTCAAGCATGTTAGTTTTCTAAGGTAGCATTGCCTGGCCTAGGTGGAAGGGGACGCCACAAATTGGTATCAGATCATTATTTGGAGTAGCATGGCCCGACCTGAGTGGACATGGGTGTTACAAATTGGTATTAGGGCATTATTTGGAGTAGCATGGCCTAGCATGGGTGGTCAGGGGTGTTACAACTAAGTCAAGAAATAAGATCCTTTGATCCGTTGTTATTTTCTCTTCCATGATGGTAAGAAAAGTGTCTACCTCTGAGGTACCATCATATGTTTGGTGTTCCCTGACCTCAGTTCCAATCCATCTAGTTTCCCTAATAGTCGCGCATCGTCTTGAAAATCGTTCGTATGAGCCTTGCTGCCAACTGTCAAATGTTAATTTTGAATCCTCTTCAACAGATTGTATGATTCACCAACTTATCGATCCATTTGCAGTGGGATTTATATAATATGGTCTTGTTCATGCTATTATGGTGTATAGTTGGTCAAGTGCATTTGAATCCATATTTTTTTCGATCGACTCAGTGTATCTAGGCCCTAAATACGGATCTAAGGGTTGAACCACTTTTATCCCATCCAGTTCAAACTTCATGGTATCCTTATTTATATCAATGATAGAATAGTTGTCGTATGCCCAATCAATTCTGAGTAGATAAGGGTAGGGATCATTATCTCCCATGATTTCAATTACTTCGAAATCAGTTGTGGTTTTAACTCCTGCAACATCTATTTCTACATTTTCCAGCCTTCCTACTGGGAAAATGAAGTACTGGTTTTCCATTCTCAACTGGATGGGGGAATACACTAACTGAGGTTTTCCCAAAGGTTCCTAGGTATTTTTGGGTAGGACGTTGACATCGGATCCCAAATCTAGCATGACATATTTAATTTCAAAATCATCTAGCTGGGATTCTAACCTAAATTATTTTCATGTTTGCACCTTTCTTCTTTGTATTCTATGGGTACTCTTATCAGGGAGGTTGTTCATTATGATGGAATCTAGGGTTACCTCATTTCCCACTATTAGGTACAATGTGTTGCACAACTTCTTCGTAATTTGGTCATCCCCGAGGATATCAAAGAACAATTGAAACCATAGATTGATTACGTTTTGGGACTGCTCAAGGTATCTCTTTGGAATTATCCATTATTTATGGATTAGAGATACTCTTAAATATTTATATTTCATCTTTGAAGAACCATTTTTGTTTCAAAGGCTCACACTTGTCATCCTTGGGAGTTTCTTTCTAAATATTGGGATGAATGTCTACATCTGCCCCATTTTTTTCTCCTCTATAAGTAATGATGTTGATCTTAGGTAGTTTTCCCTTGATTTCCTTTCTCAGTTATGAGCTTATAAATTTAGCTCCTCATTGACGAATTTGATCTTCCCATTTCATGATTAGTTCTGGGTAGTCTTTGGTTGTATATCCGTTAGTTATGCAGTGAGAGAACCATGGCCATCTTGGGAGAGGGAAATATCTGGACAAGTGACCTTTTTCATCGCAGTTGTAACATCTTCTCGACCCTCTTCCTCCATTTCTTCCTCCTCTAGATCCACCTCCACCCCCACCTCCTCGACCTCTTCCAGGTCCTTCAGGGGTTTCGTTTATTCTGAATGTTGTCCGATCTAATATTTCGGCATGCACGTCCAATGCTCAAATTTGGTTTGTATCATGTGTTGTAGATGTGTAGAACTCACAATTTATTTTATTGGGCATAGTCGTATACTTCTAAATGATATGAAACTTCCTTAGTGCATTCCCATGTGCCCGAAAAATCTCACAATATTCGGTTGGCTAAGATGTTTGAGTGTCTGTAAAGGCATGGTATAACATCGATGAATGGAATGGTGGAGTCATGGATACTTGTGCAAATCCTATTGTTCATCCTGTAGAGGGCCCCATCATATTGTGAGGAGGTCCCATTCCCCTCATGTGTGTACATTCATTTTTCATATGCCCTTCTATGTAGCATCATGTGCACCAAACTTGAGGTCATCCTAGTATTGGTATAATTATTACTGAATATTCTCTGTTAGTGTCAACATGTGTCCCTGGATTTGCAACAAATTTGCATCCACTTGAGGTCTGGTCACTCTTAGACTCCCCGGATACCCTGTCATGGCTTCTATCTTTATCGAATATTCCAAGGCGTCTCTTAAGGTGGCTATCCATTATTGTGTTAGAGGAATTCTGGTCAAAAGTAGAAATCCTTGGATGTATCATTCCCTCTATTGATCTTTGTGAATTGGATGCGCTAACCTCCCAATAACGTCTTTAAATTTCTGACTGTACTCCCAAGCATATTCTCCTTCCCTTTTTTGAATCTCCCACAACTCAAAGAGAGCTTGTTGCTCTAACTGAGGTAGTTTGAATTTGGCGATGAAATTCAAACAAACTTGGGAAAGGGTGAAAGCTTGTCCTTTCACCCCTAGTTCAATATCCTTCATGTACCACTTGAGGGCATGACCCCTTAAGTTATTCTAAAATTATACTAACTTGTTTGCATCAAGAATCCCTATGGATCTCTAGATGGATTCACATAGGAACCAATGTTGCTCTACATGCTCATCCCCTTTCCCCCAGAATTATGGGTATCGAGCGATCAATCCTCCCATATTTCCAGCAATTCTAGGTATTACTATTCCTATTAAAATGAAACCTAACGGTCCTTGTTGTGATATGCCAGGGGATCCAAATATCCTCCTAGTTTTTACAGTTACAGATTGTGATTTCCTGACTGAATGCGATGGAATAGAAATAGCATAAGTATGTGGTATAGATATTACCATGGATATAGAGGGAACCTTGTGAACGACTGATTCAGGGATGGTTCCACTGACTTCTAGGCTAGTTTCTTTGATTTGGGGGGTCTTTTTTTCTTCCTCTGGAGCAACCTTCTTGGCCTGATTCCCAATATTTCCTAATATTGGGGTTGAATCTTCTTGGTCTTCTACAAGATCTAGACCTATTTCATCTTCCCTTGATTCTACACACTCCTCTTCTTATCCACCCACTTGGGGACTCCTTTCTCTTTTTGCTTCTCTTTGATGTAATCTTAGACTGTCCAATATTTATTTTCTTCTTACCTTCATCAAATCTTCCTTCTTTCTTTCATATGTTCCTCATCATACGATTTCTTTCCAAAACACCTCAGACTGCTTTGTTGTTTTCTTTACCTTTGCATGCCACCACTTCTCAACTATGGCGGCTCTCCTCAAGGCTCACTCATTTTTTGTGTTATTTTCTTACTGATCCCCCATCTTTCAAAGAACCCTTTCCCCTTATTAGGTCGTGATCCTACCCCAAAGTTTCCTTCTCAATCAAGGGAATAGTTAACATTCCCTCCTCCATTAAGAACGCTTTGATCCATAGGGTAATTTCCCTCAATAGTCTCCCACGTGCACCTTTCTTGAAAATTTCTTCCACTCATGAAAAATATTGGTGATTCTCAGCTGCGAATTCAATGATATACACTTCTAGATTCGTGTTAACCTAGAAATCAATTTCTTGCATAATCTGGTGATCCAACTAATGAAGTGATGTGATCTTCTTTGTGTCCCTAGTACAGGTCTTCTTGACACATTATTTTAATTTTGGATCCTTCTATAGTTGATCTACCCAATGGAACAACTCTTATGAGAGTTTCAACCGGAATATATCATCTTGGTCACTCGATCTTTCTAAATAAAAGACAAAATATCTTGTAGCGTTCACGCTTTTACCTTGCAACTCTGCTTCCTTCCATATAAAGGAATCACAAATTCATTCCCACCATTTTTGAACATCAAATGTATACATTTGCAAAAACACTCTCCTTAGAGGGTCCCCTTTAAAGAACATGCCCCAACAACGAAACCATTTTGTTGGTGCAAAGTGATCAGACCAGGGTCCTCTTTAGGTTACCAACAAAAGGTATCGATGTAGCCTAGTGCGTCGGCATTTTCATCTTCTTGGGAGGGAATAAGTCTCACCCAAAGCGTAACCGAGATGAGTAGGAGATGGAAGGGTAAGGAGAACACTCATAAATATCCTTGAAGTATCAAGATTCATATTATTCTTGTGCAAGATAGGCTAAACCTGTTATAGTCCTAAACATTTCCTAATTGAGAATGGAGAAATAAAGTTGTGTCAACATTCACATGGAAGCTATAATCATTTAAGCATACTAGACATAAGAGATAACACAACATAAGATTCAATAGAATCAGAAGGCTAAGTACAGAAGATATTTTATTTTAATTAGGTCCCCAACTGCATTATCGTATAGTAGGTCTCTTCTCAGAATACGTGATCATATTAAGTCACATATACAAATGGTAATGCCAAAGATAATCAACAAGTGCTTCTCCACCAGTGAGAGACAAGGTTATGTCAACCCCTTTCTCTTTCCAACCCTACAGTAATACATGAATCTATTAAATTATCAGTATGGTTCCCAACCCAGATCTCATAATTCATCCTAGCTAACAACAGTCGTAAGTA
>ML821245.1:25418-50258 GCA_009831015.1 Picea engelmannii
AAAACGAAGGGTCCAACACCTCTTTCTGAGATAAAGACCTTTTTGTTAATAGAATATGTATTTGTGTTTTTGTTTCTAGTTTCGTAAAAAAAATTCAATTTTGAATGTTCGAGTAGATTTTATATTTTTGTTATTTATTCCATTATGTTTGTTGTGCACTCATAGAGGTATCTTGCTACTAGATCAGATGGGATAAACACTAGTTTTTGTAGTGCTCCACTTTCTTTTCAATTTCATGGTATTGATATCATGGCCAACATCAATATATATGGAGGTCATAAATTGTATTGGTCAAACAACATTGTGAAAAATAATCACCTTCTTACACATGTAAATTGGATATTACATAATAGAACCTAAACAATATTTAGATATGCATGACATGTTATGTAGTGCAAAATTGACAGTTGATAGTATATGTTAACATAAGGTGCATGTATAGTCTTGTGGTGGACAAAGTGCAATGTGGTATCTATCATGCTTATGGTGTATCTATTGAGTCTGATAGCTAGGTGGTTCAAGTGGCACACAATGTGTGCATGTGGTGGTTATTTTAGAAATATGTGTTGACAATAACATGCATGCATAGTCTTGTGGTGGATGAAGAAAAATGTCGCATCTTTGGTGCTTATTGTGCAACTATTGAGTGTGATATCTAGGTTGTGCAAGTGGTAAAAAGTGTGTGCATGTGGTGGTTATTTCACAAGTATGCGTTTTATTTTTCATATGATATGATGCTAGTAAGTTAATACAATTCAATATTGATATTTATAACACTAATATATGTGAGTTTCATTCAGTACCCTTATCTCCCACACATACATTGTCACATGATAGGAGGCACTATACTATTGAAATAATTGTGTGGAAAATGCATGAAAAAATGAAGGGGTTTTGAGCTAACAATGCTCCTATATGGGTATGTGTAACCCAAAAATTACTATAAATTAATATGTATAAGAATGCTAAGTATGTTCCCCCTAGGTGTAGATCAGTTGGAGATAGAGTGCATTGTTAACACACTACTTTGGATTTCATTGGTTCAAACTTTGTATATCCTTATGTGGCTCATTTGAGGTAGTGTGGTTACACCCAGAGGTTATAGTGGTAGAGGTCGGAATCAACCCCATGTCACATGAGTATGAGCTCACCCAAGTTGTCAATTTCATCAGATACAGAAAAATAATGCTAATTATGTATTGAGTTGACCTAAAAATCCATAAGTTAAGAATTAATGAGGATGATGGTAATCTCAAATCATTTTTGCGCCACCTTTTAATTCTTAAACATTCTTAATAATTGTGTTTAAATCCTTACATGCCACTTTTTATAATTGATGTAACAACATTGTGAAACTTTTCAATGTATGACACTTTACACTTGTTAAATTCACTTTGTTACAAATTTTGTATTGGTGTGGAAATTGAAAAGACACTTGTAAAGTGTGATATCACACTTCGAAAACATGTATGTTAAGAAGGCAAATTACAAATCATACACATTATTGATGACACGGCAAACATGAATACTAGTTATAACACTTGGAAATAATGCATTTTGAGTCCTAAAAAGATACTCTTTTTGTCACTTATATATCTTAAACTTCCCTCCGAAATGTTTATATATGAACCAAATTATACCCTATTTTACACTTTTTTCCATGAAAGCCTTGCTCATCTACAAAATCTGTGTATTCAAGGACATTATAGGTAAATTTTCCATTCTAATTTCATTTGTATTCTCACTTATGCTATTTTATTTAATTATTTATATAATCTCTTATTCTGTAACAACTCAAATACAATTTTGTAGCCACTAAACTATTTCTGCAGTAGAATCATTATTCCATATGGTCGCGCACACTCTAGGTTGGGATCCCGACTTGTAGAAGATGCCAAATAAGTTCCTAAAGATCATCCACCTATCATTTCAGGTCAAGAATCCTTCATATCATTGTGGGAGACATGTCAAACCTATAGTTGACACATGAACAAGTGGAAACATGCACGAGCTGGGTGTTCATCAAATAAACATGAGATACCATGAGAGAAATTTATGCAACATGTCATGAATTTGTCCATTAAATGCATGACAAATCCTACTCTATGTACCCACGAGTTGTTAAATCCGATATAGAATACACGCATGCGTTATTTCATTTGAAAAATAGTTTACAGTATTTGTAAGAATTGGATCTATATGATATTGTTTGCAATGTATAAATATAGGTTATCGAAACCTTCATAGGGACAAATATATTGATATCAGACTGCTATAAAAACTTTTATTTCTATTTGGAATAAATATATAGAAGTTTTGGTTGCTGCACAAATTCATGCTTATATACTTTGAGTTTATAAGTTCAGTTTCATATGTTATTTTCCAGTATTGTTCCCCAAGAAAGGAGGTACCACTGATGAGGAGTGTGCTTCTTATTTAATTTACATCATCTAAATTGTACATTTTTTACAAAATGACACCTCGTGCCGAATATAAAAAAAAAAAACAAGTGCCCTAACATGGAAAATAGCCATATGGTGTCTTGTATACAAAATGGTAGTAATTGGTCAATCATTGACCGCTACCACCCTCTCTACCCTCAAGAGCATCCTAAAAAATTATCTTTATTCTCTTTCTCGAGGAAACAACTTCAGTGGTTCTAGGAATGGGCATGATTCGTCACTCCAGAGACTACACAAAGGAAAAATATTGTTATAAGTTTTTTTTCCTCAATGAATTAAAAGACATACAAAATGATGCTTTGTAATTTAACCTAAGAAAACTCACTGCATAGGCTACTCACAATCGTGAGGATGTTACCCTCCTCCACGAACCCAATCTCTCAGCAATTCCACCCTACGTCAGTTACAAGGATCAAATCAAGAAAATTAAAAAAATATGCATAAAATCAAATTCATGATACATAAAAAATTATCATCAACACATTGTCTCACCGTGAATAGATTGGTCCTCGATGTAGAGTTGTTGGTAGGTGGAGCTCTCGGTTTTAAAACATGCTCTGAGGAAACATCTACTATCGAAGCCTTGGTGGATGGGGTCGATGGAAATGGTGTTGGGGGTGGGTGGCATATGGGTGCATCCACCATGGATGGATGTGATGGAAGAGGTGGTGCAGATGGGTGGCCTGTGGGTGAATCCACTAATGATGCATGGAATAATACAAATGCTCGTGGTGGAAACGATGGACCCCCACATCTTGTACAAGTGATGAGAACTCGCTTGACGTAGAGTAAGCTAACCCAGAAGAAGAGTCTAGGTACCCAGGGAGTGCAGTAGTACTATAACTATTGAGTATGTCTGCAACGTGCATACATATTAATAATAATGAACTATTAGTACCAAATAGTAAAATACAAAAACATAAACAAAAAAAATTTGAGGTTTAAATGATATTTAACTCTACACATGATACCTGTGATGCAGGTGACTTCTCCATCCCAGATGGACATTCTCTGACATTTCCTGGTCCCATATCCTGTAGAAACACAAGAACATTAAAAACTTGAGGATGTCATAAAATAAAGAAATGACTATGGTGAATTTATCAAATGTGACACATACCTTTGTATGGGGTACGCCCAATGAGAAGTATTCCTCTATTGTTGCATCAGTGGTGGAGATAGGCATTGATGCGTCCATGGGCATAAAGGGTTTTCTACATAGGCTTAACAACTGTAAAAAAACATACAATAAAATATCGATATAAATACATAGAATAAAAAATAAATATATAACGATTAAGAACATAGTAATGGTTAAGATAGTAACCTCCTTCATGAAACTCTGTTGTCCAATAGCCTCCACAGGCCCATAGCAGGTATTCCCGTAGCTCAAGCATCTGTGAGGTTCACATGGATGATTGTTATGTCCATGTGCCCTCTCCTCACTAAACTCTACTATGTGGGGTGAAGTTATGACCCCTCTATCAATGTCATCGACATGAACCTCCTTCTCAAATAGTGAAACAAAGATACCATGTCGCACTAGCATTCGGGTCAATGATGAAATAAATTAATGTACCTACTATAAAATATTTGGATAAGAGGATGTTGGGCAGGGGAGTCGGGACTTTGCCTGGGGAAAGGAGGACCTAACATGGGATCGCTCCTAGCATGCTATCGGTCCTTTCCAGACCCTTGACCTAACCCCTGGAACTCACCCATGTCAAAGTAGTTGACATGCAAACCCAAAATTAATTCATCCCATAGTTTTCTCAAAAACTATAAGGGCACCTCCATGTTATTACATGGAGGTTTATCAAATACCATATACTACCTATCCATCTAGTTTTGACTAATATATGGATGGATACACCAGTCAATAAAAATGTATTTTTTGTTCATAGGTAATTCTTCTCCATTTTGTGGATCCTTAAAAATAGAAAATAGTTTTTGTTTTGAAATACCCAAGTCTCTGACTTGGTTTATGTCCAATGATTTAGTACTCAAACATTCTTGTCCTATACTCAGAAATAGAAGTCAAGTCCCCTTGGGAACTTGCAATGGACCTCACAATGATGTCCAAAGAAGTAGTCAAGGACAATTTTCTTGGTTCTATGGTGCCGCTTAGTTGTTCTACAAGTGTTCTTAATGTATCCAACCCCTCATCAATTTTAGTGTTTAGATTGAGTGGTTGTGGTGGGTTGGGGTTTTTCTGTCTTTGGTCTATTGGTGGGCGGTTTACATTGTCACTGGGTTCCATTTTATAATATATGTTGTAAATTAATAAGGAATTTCAATAAGTTGACTTATGGATAAGGTATTACAAACTAAAATGTCGTTTTATCCCAAAAGAATAATTAACATAATTTTGTGTAAAACAAAGAAAAACTATGTGTTATATTTACAATGAACTTGAAAAAATCCTATACAAGATTGGTGAATTGTTTAGATATTTACATTCAAGTATTAATTATGTGTAGTGGACCTTGCTAATAAGTTTTCAATGCCATTGGGATTTACATCCATAGCCTATGGCTAATTGTTTTTTATTTTTGCAAAGCCAAGAAAAGAAATAACAAAAAATGAACCATACATTTCTTTTGATGGACACAGTGGCAAGATACTGGGATTTTATCCTTTACTTGTCCTCTTTTCTTTCTCAATGTAGGAAATTTGCGAGGCGTGGTGTGAAAATGAGCACAAAAACACCCATGATTCTTAATAAAATGGCACAACATGAACGTGTGCATGTTCCTACTAACGAACCTACATGGAAAGTTTGTTGGAAGTTTGGGCCTTACCAAACCTATACGATTAAGAACACGTGCACGTTCCTATTGACGAACCTATGTGGAAAGCTTGTTGGAGGTTCAGGCCTTACCAAACCTGTAGGATAAAGAATGTGTGCATGTTCTTGAGAACATGCACACGTTCCTCGGATCTTGATGACCCCCTTGCCACCTTTTTCATCCACCAACTTTGTGCACTCACCCTCCTTTGAAACTACTTTTAGGACTAGTCAAAACCCCTAACTTGCGTAAGGTATATCTAAAAAATTATAGGGAATCAAAACCAATTTTTTTACATCAAGTACTTTGATATGTCTCAAGCTATCAAAACTTTCATAGTCATGAACTTCACCAATAAAAGGTTATAGTGAAAATGCCAAGATAACTTGTTTGGAGAAAACACTAAGACTATATGCATTGATACCAAATATTATGCAATAAACACCCAAATAACATAAAAAGATTGAGATATAAGAATTGATGTGAAGCCCCTTTGAGGGACAACTTCATTTTATAATAAAACAAATGTACAATATGAGACACTTTCTTAAACTACATCTCCTTGGTGTGTATGTGCACATATATATGAGACAAAGGGTACAATTACAATTAAAGGGTCTATCCAACAATACTAATGTAGCAATAAAAATGCAATAACTCAATGTCTAGGGATTTAGGGCTTAACATGTTAGATGATGGATATTATTGGCCATATGTTTCCATAGATGTGAAAATGTGGGTGATGTGCCATATGTTTCCAAGTTACTTTGCGAGTACTAAAGAGACCTTGGGAAGATTTGATCATGGATATTTTCTTTGGAATACCAAGATTGCAATTCTTTGGAATACCAAGATCAAAGTGAGGCAATGATTCTATATCTATTGTATTTGATAAGTTTTCTAAAAAAAGACATTTTATTACATGTAGGAAATCTTCTAATACAATGAAGGTAGTTGTGTTGTTTTTCCTAATAAGTTGTAGGATTGCATGGATCCCCTAAAAACATTACATATGATAGAGATATTAAGGATTTTGGTACAATCCTTACATAAATAGGAACATGGAGGTTGTGAATACGAGTCTAAGTAACATGTTGAGATGTGTAGGTCAAGAGAAACATGGATTGTCATTTTGGTGCAATTTGAATTTACATACAAAAACTCAATAAAAAGGCCTACGAGACATTTTTAGATAGAGAGTGAAAACAAAAATTCATTTACAAAGTTCATAAAGAAGTTGTATGAACATCTTAGAAAGAAGTAGCAGTAAAGTACTAAGGAGTAACCTATTTGGTAACTCTACCATACACAAGTATGGAGAGTGAAGATTCAATGTTATTTGCAAAGTTCATGAAGAAGGTGAATGGACATGTTAGAAGGAAGTAAGGACGATGATAAAAGAAGAGGGAAGAAGTTATAAGGAGGAGATTTAATCCTCGCGCAATTGAGCAAGAAACCACGTGGAATATATAACAAATTGAAGTTTAAAAGGATAGAACCATGCAAAGTTCCAAATAATTTTTCAGATAATTCATACAAGATTGAATTGGCAAAGTATTGGATATCTCTCCGATGTTTAATGTTTCATTTTCTCACGATCAAAACCATTTTCTCACATTTATTTCATGTTTGCCTAATAGACAATATAGTTTGTTTAACGATTAAAGCGTCATAGATCGCGCCAAATACGTTGTGCACAGTAACCATGTCATTTGGTTTGCGTCACATTTGCAAATAGTTGTTGCATCGATAGAGAGAAACGACCCATTCTAAACGTTTTACCTTTTTCTAATTTTTATTACAAATTCAAAATAAATTCTGTAGGAAATTCAGGGAATTGCAGATTAAATTGTTGATATTACATATTTTGGGTGTTTTAATGTTTTTTTTGTTGGATTGAATTCATTTTCAATACTTACGCAATGTAAAATTGTAATTTTACTAACCATTGTGTTGTTGGATTTCAAATATAATTATCAAAAAATAAAAAAACTTAAAACATTTTGATTAGGCTGAGTTGATTTATGCATTCAAAATTTAAGCAATATAAAATTGTGATTTCACCGACAATTGTGTGAGTCCCATTATAATTATCCAAAAATTACAAAATTAAAACAAGAGATATGATCATCACTTATTTGATTGTTGTTAAAATAAATCCTTAATAAATATTCAAAGAAATGATGAAAGGTTAAAGACATTAAAGGTTTTGTTAAAACAACTTAACAACAAAAATTAATTAAAACCGTGCAATATTTTTATTAAATAAAAGATTAATTGATGTCAAAGAAGAAAATTGAATATGTATTTTTACACTATTTTAATTTTGCATTAAAAAAACTCCAAAGAGAAACATTAATGAAAATAAGTGTGGAGGTAAATGAGGGTAGATGGAAAATTATGTAAGAGATGAAGGACCAGATCTTGTCACTCACACGGAGTGAATCAGTGATAGAATAACGTTATCAAGATTTTTACTTTTGTTAATGCAAACAAAATTTGAACACAATATTTTATCGTGGAATCCAATTGGGAAAACCACAAACACTTTTCTATTAACTGCAAAAAAAAAAATTACAAGTTACAATAGAAGGAAGATGTTCTTCCTCTTTAGATCATCACCCACTGATCAGGATGCACCCACACCCCTTGTTCACCAGATCCAACTAGTAGGAGGGTATAACCCCCTATTTAGTCAGCGACAACTAACAAGGAAGCACCTACTTCCCTACAGGCTCCAACCTGTCCTTCCACCTCGGTGCCACCCTTTGTTCATCAACCTCAAGATAGGATATGCACTCCAATAATGGTCTTCTATATCAAACATTTGGTTTCATAGTTGTTGCTCTGTCTCCTTTTGTTCTTGATCTTAAACAATTCTTTGACAGACACATGTCTTCTTCACATTTTAACATACTTATAAGTCTTTAATCTTTTCAATGCAACTCTTCATAAACATCATACTTCTTCATTTAATAGATTATAAATTTAATTAATATTCATTATTACTAACAAAGTTATCATTCTTATTTGATTTAATTCCATCTTTTAATGCATGAATGATTTTAACAAATATTCAATCCATCTTTTAATGCATGAATGATTTAACAAATATTCAATCTAACTTTTTTTTCTTTTTTTTTTTGCATCTTACTATCTTTGTGTTACTACAGGGTTTTATTAATTTGGGAGATCATATGACAGCATGTAAACCATTTAGCAGTTATGGTGAGGTTTTTATATCCTCTGTTATATTCTTCGTGTGATCCATGTTCGCAATGATCTTTGTTATTATACCAAAATCGTGACAGTGTGAAATCTTTGGTGTTGTGCAGGGTTTTAACTAGTTTTTGGCGAACCTCCACAATTGGTGGTATGCCAAAAAATCCGACAGGAATAACGGTCTCAACATTTGAAAGTTTATTAACTTGGTAGCGAACTTGGTGATCCGCTAGACTTGGTCACCCTCCATACTTTGCGTTATGCTACAGACTTTGATAAAATTGGCAGTCTTACCACCTAAGCCCATGATCACCCGTATGACCGTCGTGCCAAACAATTATATAAAAAAATATTAAATCAACGGTTGTAGTCACTTCTTCCAAAAGGTAGGGGGCCTAACAAGTCATCCCGGGCACCAGGCTAGTGATATTCTAGTGAATTCCAAGCACCTAGAGCCCCCACCATACCTCTCCACTACACATCGAATAATCATAGAGAGGGTTGTCAATATAAACCCACTTAAACTTTTCCCCTTTTACCAATGTGGGATGATTCCCAAATGGATGATTTAATAAGCATCGTCAATCACTTGATTGGACACTTGTTGAGTCTTTAATCTGTCTCAATCGTCCACGCTTCCTCTTTGGCCCAAATGTATTAACCACGATGTTTGGTTTTGTTTCAACAACAGGCTCCCATTTACTCTTAAAGCACTTCCCCTGATTGTGTTTAGGTTTTTGTATTGATTCCATAGTTATAGTGCTCTCATGAGGCGAACTGCACTCTAGGTAATGAACAACATGTAATATGTGAGAGAAAGTCCTTTAAGATTAAGTTGTGAAATGTATGCCTGAAGCAAATAATTTAAGTTTCCATATTGTCAGATCAAAATCTACATTCTCATTCATCCCCGAATCTAGAAATGTTCCAAAGAATGCCCTCAATAATCAGTGTGGCAATTGCAAAATGATCTCAAAGAGATTCATATTGAACAATTATTCTAGTATGTTTCTTGTACAGGATGCGATAACCACATTCTCTGCATTGAATTACATCACCAGGCTTTAGTGAATTCTCAGCTCCACATCCTCCACAAATGTAACTTACAAGTTTGGGCATTGTAGGTCCATCCATGGTAGCTTAAATCCTGAAGAAAAACATTGATCTTTGCATTGGGCTCTTCCAAACTCTCCTTAACTGGGATTGGCACTCAATTTAAGATCTTTGTAGGTTCCATATTCTCTTATTTTTTCTCGAGTAGTGACACATTCTGTAGTTTACTTCTAAGCCTCAATCTACCTCTCTTTCTATGTGATGTTAGAGAATGTGCAATGACATGATTAAAATCCATGTCCTTGACTTGCATCTCGTCCTTTAGTATACTCTAGTCATCCCTTTTCAAACTAGGATCAACATGTATCAATGAACCTACAAATTTGATACTATTTACATAATACACTTCATCTTGAGTTTTGTGTCCATATCTTGGCAACCCATCTTTATTTTCACATGCATCTCAATCGATAGAAGTATGGAGGCATGCAGATTGTCTATACATGGATAAATACTCTTCCAGCATTATCAAGCAGAGGTCTACTAGCAAACACCTATGTTGTAAGGTCAATAATAGGATAGTTAGTATGAGCACCAAGATAGGAAACCACCAACATTGGTAAGAAAAATTCTACTTTAAAATATCAGTAATAGGATAGTTAGTATGAGCACTAGGATAGACAAGAAACAAGATTGGCAAGTAGAGGTCTATTGTAAAAGATCAATAATAGGATAGTTAGTATGAGCATTCTCACAAAGACAACCCCTGTCTTCCAGGCACATCACAGAGATTGTAATAACAAAGTTCCTCATAACCATCACAGTCAGCAGGTCAACATACATCACTGCTTATGTCATTTTGCATGCCCCATCAATCGTTCTGTTAACATATACATGTCATCATAGGAAACATATTGTCAACATGTTCTTCTCTATTTTAGATTTATATATATATAACAATGTCAATGTCAATGCCATCAATGCCAACCTATATTTCCATATTTCCAACAATATCCCCCTTTGGAATTGATGGAAATATTGTTTTGATTTCTCCCCCTTTGGCATTGATGGCAATACTATTTTCATTTCTCCCCCTTTGACATCAAGGGAAAAGGGTTGAATGAACCCCCCTGACTTAGATCACAGTCTCCCCCTAAATTGATGTCAATTGATGCATTATTTTCTTGAGAGAATAGATTGGAATAGAGACTACTCCCAATCTTTGCCTGAGATATTCAAATACATCTCTGCTTAAGGGTTTAGTGAAAATATCTACAACCTATTCTTGTGTTTAGACATATTCCAACTTAATTTTCTTATTTTCAGTCTGATCTCTTAGATAGTGGTATTTTATTGGAATGTGTTTTTGTTTGGAGTGTTGGATAGGGTTCTTGGAGAGACTTATAGCACTTGTATTATCATAGTAGATAGTAGTGGGTTCTTCAAACACTACTTTGATGTCTTGTAAGGTTTTTTTAATCCATTCCACTTGTGTGAAACATTCTTCTTCTAAAATATGTTGGGCCCTTCGTTTTTGGGATAAGGAATCGCGCAAGTTTTGACTGAGCATGAGTTTCACAAGATCCAGTAGAAGCTGGACAACAAAATGAGAAAGGGAAACAGAAAGTAGTTGCGAAAGTCAGCGCAACGCCAACTAAGCAACAAACAGTTGCAACAGAACAAGAAAGCGTGCAAGCCAAGAAGGAAGACACAACCTAGCTTATATATAGTGATGAACATAATTGTAAAAGGGTTGATTTGTTGGGTGATTAGTCATTGTTGTTTTGGTTTTTACCCAGTCGGACTAGTTGTTGATGATTGTTGTAAGTCGAGTGAAGTCAAGTCTTAATTCTGTAATGAATTTGATCTATCAGTTTTGAGAATCGGAGCTCTGTGACATGAGTCCAGAGTCAAGATTCTGTACAGTGCACTACCGTGTAAGTCTGAGTCTGTAACCAGAGAAAGATTATGAAGATAATATGAAGAACGACCTAAATTTTCAAATATGATGTGTCTCTGTGTGTTTACTTATGCATTACAGTATTTCCTTATGGCACATAAGTTCTATTTGATGGTTCATCGTTTAAATGCTTGATCACAACGTAAGTAGGTTCGATTCTTGCACATGTATGTTTCAGATCTGTTCATTTCTCTTACGCAAGATCATGAATGAGTCATGAAGGCTCTATGGATCCTCTTAAGTCTTTTCCCTACCCTTCCCTATCTATCTTTCTTAGTAGTGCTTCGAGTGAGACTTCTTATCTTCGGAGGAGATGAAAATGCCAGCACTATAGACTACACGGTACCTTTTGTTGGTAACCTGAGAAGGACCCTGGTTTGATAAAACTTGCGCCAACAAAATGGTTCTGTTGTCGGGACTTGAACTCAGGTCTTTAAGGTGAGAGCTGAGTATCCTAACAAACTAGACTACAACAGAAAGGGAGGGCTTAGCAATGATTTATGATTTACAGAAATTTAGACATTATTTGTTAGGTTCTCATTTCAAGTTCTTTACTAATCACTCTGCATTAAAGTATCTAGTTAACAAACCAGTACTAGAAGGAACAATTTGTAGATGGTTGTTGTTATTTAAGGAATTTTCCTTTGAAGTTATCATCAAGCCGGAAAGATGAAACGTAGAACCTGATCACCTATCCAGGTTAGAGTCAGGGGAAAGTGGCGGAGTAGTAGATGATTAGCTCCCATATGTAGACTTGTTCAGAATTGAGGCCATACCGGAGTACCTGGAGGAGATAGTAGTATTCCTAAGTACATAAGCCTGTCCAGAGACATATTCCACAACCCAGAAATTCCACATGGTTGTTAGAGCAACAAATTACTAGTTGATCGTCGGATAGTTGTATAAACTATGACTAGACAACATCCTCAAATGATGTGTCCTAGATCATGAAAGGCAGGAAATACTCTAGGAATTCCATAGTGGAGTCACAGAAGGCCACATAGGAGGAAAGGCCACTACACAGAAAGTTCTCCAGGAAGGAATTTGGTGGGAAACACTTTTCAATGATGCAAAAGTATATGCTAGATCGTGTGATGTTTGTCAACAAGTGGGCAAGCCGCCACACCGAGTTGAACTACCACTACAACCAGATAGAGCTTTACAATCATTTGAGAAATGGGAAGTTGACTTCATTGGATAAATCAACCCTATCACCAAGCATTCAAACGCTAGGTACATCATTACCGCAACCAACTACCTCAACCATTGGGCAGAAGCAACAGTTGTATAGAACTGTTCGACAGACACTACTGCCAGGTTCATTTTTGAGAATATCATTACTCGGTTTGGATGTCCCAGGAGCCTAACCAGTGATCGGGGAGCTCATTTCATTAGAATCACTATAGCAATACTTACAACATAATTTCTTATTCAACATTACAAGAGCAATCCATACCACCCACGGGCCAATGGAACAGTCGAAGCCTTCAACAAAATTCTAGAAACAGGGTAAAAAAATGTCTGTTGCGCAAACTGCGAGGACTGGGATGATAGATTTCCAGTTATATTGTGGGCATACAAGCCAACCACAAAGAAAATCCACAGGTACACACCGTTCCAATTAGTTTACAAGAGAGAAGCAATGGTGCCTGCAGAATTCATCACTCCAAGTCTATATATTGCACAAGACACACATATGAAAGAAGAGGAATACATTGCACATAGGCTTATGGAGTTACAAGAAATCAAGGAGACCAGATTTCTAGCAGACTTCCATCAGTCGGTTGAAAAAGAAAGACAAAAATCTATCCATGATAGGCACATTAAGACCAAGTTATTCATGCAAGGAGACAAGGTACTACTCTATGATAATCAGTACCAAAAGCATCTTGGCAAGCTGCGCATGCACTGGTTGGGACCATTCATAATTGCAGCGATCCGACCCTCAGGAGTAGTCAAACTAGCACAAATGGATGGTGTGTTGCGGCCAATATGGGTGAATGGCGCTCGCCTAAAGCCCTACCTATCTCAAAATGGAGAAAGACAGAATGTCTCTCTAGTCCGAAGGAGCTTGTACATTAGTTAGATTTGAGTTTTATGAAATTTTGTAAATTCAGTTAATAAAGTCCATGTGCGCAGTGTTGCTCCATGACACATAGTTCATTTTCCGTTTAATCATTTTTTGATACATAACTAATGACTCAACAGTGCAAGATCCAAAGCATAAGAGAATCCATTAATGAAATTCATTAATATGACAGGGACAACCTTTGTCTTCAAAGGGAGGATGAATCTGAATACCATCTGAATCCATGTGCCACATGAACCTAGTCTAGTCATAGCCTTTATTTCCATTTCGGTACCACGTCTGAGGTCAGTTAAGACATAAAGTTGCGTTATGCAAAGATACCCTCGGATTTTATGCTGGGATGCCCACCCGTCAAATGGAAAGGTTTGAAATTGGCCACGTGCCTATTCCACTCAAATAAGTAAATGCCAGAATCTCCCAATAGGATTTACCCTGTTAAACCATCCCATCGAACAAATCAGATCCAGTTGCATCCATACGGTCATAATGACCAGCAGTTATTGCTAAAATTTCTCATTAGGCCAAGTATAAGGCCCTGAGAACTCGCCTGAGAATGTATCATTTCCAAAATAACATAGCCCTTTCTGAATTTCGTAGAGTGAACTAGCTTGTACCATTATGAAATCTACAGTCATAACCCTAGTCCTTAGCTTCCGTAGAAGTGTGAATGATGAGATCCACAGCAAGACAAAGTGCCATGTCTAAAGAAGCGGTTCTAGATGAGCCCTACGACCCACGAGTCAAGATCATGGGAAATCTCAAAGGGAAGGTGGATCATGTTAAGCTCCTCGACCTTAACCTGACAGATTCAGTCTTGTTCCCTCAGATGCACACAAATGTCTTTTGGGAGATGGCTCTAGATGGAATCAGAGGTATGAAATTCGTGCCAAAACCATAGTTTTTCAACCTATTCAGTTCGACCATCATGAACCTTAGATACCTACCAGTATTCGACACCACTAGTGAAGTTGCGCGGTGCACAAAATTTCTAATAAGTAGGGTGCATGAAAGAATTCTCTAGTTGGATAAGAGATATCCAATCCATGTTGAAGACATCCACCATCTTACAGGACTATCCTTCGAAGGGGAAGATGTTTCGAAAGGATTCCAGGGTCCTGGTAAGCACGATAAAAAGAAAGGCGATCTCAGCCTATATGAGAAATGAAACACAAAGAGGGGAGGACGCACAACAATAATCGTGCCAATACTACCTGAGACAGTCCAGACTGCCTGTTACATCATATCCACCAAGGTTATGATATCATACTACAAAGTCAAATGCACTCTAGATGCATTATCAATAGCTGACTTTTGCGCCAATAGAGTTGTGTTTAATTGGTGTAGTTACTTGTTGGAGGAAATACTAGTAGCATTTGAGGAAGCACAGGAGAAGGGAGGAACCTTCACTTATGGACATCTACTTGTGGCATTTTCTATGTTTAAATGGAATCCACCTGTGGGAATACAATCGACGATAATAGATAAGGGGCGCATGACGAAGATGTTAGAGCCATGGCAGTCCAGGCCAGATTCGGAGAATACAGCCTTCAATGCCACAACATTTTCTAAATGGTATAACGGTCTGATAGACATAACACAGGGCTGTGTATCCCGCAGTATTTCCTCAACTGTAATACGCAAAATATTGCCTTCAACATGAACCAACACCATACATTTGTCTGGCCGAGATATGTTAGTAGGGAATATTTCCACACAAGGATGTTGTTGTTCTATTTGGACGAGGAGGCCTTTGACAAGGAATTCATGTCATGGCCAGGAGTCAAACGTAATCCGCCCAAGTCAAGTATGCATTATATCCTACCTGTGGAGCTACTGAAGAAGAAAGAAAAAGATGCAAGAGTTGTACCAAGCTCAGGGCCAGAGCCACAGAATCCAGACGCTCCAGCACAATCAGACTATAAGGAGGAATAAGAGATGCAACAATTGGAGTAGAAGAAAAGACCGTCCCTCCATCATCTTCCAATCGATGTCATGTTGTCAGGTGCGGATGTTAACCAGATCTTGGGCATTGTGTTTGGTACCGAACCATTGGTGAAGAGGCCCAAAACTGGGATCTCACCGAACAAACCTATGAACCCACAACCCCTTGCATCAGCCCCTACCCGCACCTCTCAGTGGCCAAATACATCATTGTCATCCACATTCATGATGACTCGGAGCCTGAAACATTCCCATCGACATTCATCATTGATCACCCTCCATCACCACCACCCCAATCACCAAACCTCATCACCACCAGCCCACCCCAGACCACAACCCTAGAGTTGATGTAGCTCAATCAACTAGAGATAGTGGATCGAGGACTCCCAGAAATAACCCAAGCGTCGCTCAAGCCAAGATCAAAAGTTTTTGGTCCAGACCCCAAAGCACCAGAGAAAAGAATGAAGCTGAATGATTTGAATCTAGACATCCAAGAACAACAACCTGAGCCTTCGACGCAAGGGAAACACACCCAAACTAAATAGGATTTGCACACCCAAAGAAAACATAAAATTCCCCCACTGGCCAAGGATGATGGGGTACAAGAAACCACAATGTAGGAAGTAGAAGTAACGGAAGACCATGAGCTACCAGAGCCTCAGAAAGAACCAGAATCAACACCAAGGCACAACGTGACATATGCATGTGAACAAATGGAGCGGGTTCTCCAAGACCCTCAACAATGCACAAAACTGATGCATTTTGTTGGCACAAGGGTAGACCCATGGTTCAACGCTCAATAGCGCACCAAAAAATCCCTAACTACATGCCCTTTCGGCAACACCTACGAAGCATATGAAGTCTCACCTAAGGTAGAGGCAGGGGTGGTTGAAAGAATCAGGTGTCTGCAACCTTAGCTGGGACACAGATCTGTGATTATATCATTTATAGAGCACTTAGCATCGATCATTCATCAATATTCAACCCTTATTATATGTCGCAGACAACACAGAGCTTCACGGTGTACACTTAGATCTACAGTATTTCAGCACTTAACCAAAGTAACCCATATGAGATCCGGTATATCAACACTAAGCATCCTCATACACATTAGATCTGACAATCATATATATATATAAGAAGTACATAGAATGCGTGGATATATCAAAACACATGGCATAAGAAAAGATAAACACATTGAATCAAAGCATAGAGCATAACACACAGATTTATGTGGTTCAACCCCTCCCTGGGGCTACGTTCACAAGATCTTCTTCTTTATTATATTCTTCAATCTGTTAAAAGCACAAAGCCTCCAAAACCCTTCTTCACATAGGACATAAGATCTGTGCAGCTCGCTAGATCCTTCTTCCTTGCGTTACAACACTTAGCTTTCTATAACAACCTCACAGTAACTTGCACTTAGCCTTGCAAGCCTTACACAGTTTGCATAGAGCACTTATTCAACATCACATAAATGCACTACCAATTGCACTAAGAAATCACATATACTACTTCTTACATTGCCTTTCCTTCTATTTATACATTACAAAAGTGGGCCTAAGCGTGGGTAAACCCATGAGCCGACATCTCTTTCCCATTACATATTCCCAAAAACCCAAAAGGGACCCAAAAGGGGGCCTAGCTTCCGCAATTTTCACTTCTTCGACAGGCTACCGAAGTCCCAAAAATGGTCAATTATGACCAAGTGTTCCTCAAAACTTGGTCAAGGGCCAACAGGCCCCCAACACTCACCTACGACTCGTCCTGAGTCACTCTCGTCTGATCAATTCCACATCGAATGCCTTGAGATTGGCTCAATATGCTTCGACTTGCTGCAGTGCGACAACCTCTTGCTCAGTGAACTCCTAGATCATCGTGTCATTTACTAGCCCTTCCAGGTGTTGTTCCACGGTGATGACAACCTGTTCAAGATCGGTTTCCTAGCTTTCAACTTCAGTGAACAATTGGCATGCCTTTTCTTGGATTGGTTGAGTTCGTTGGGAGACTTCCATCACTTTACTTTGCAGCGTGTGTACCTGTTGTTGGGCGGTGCATTGTTCTGGAAATTTCTTCATTCTTTCGACTGGGGTCAAGGCCTTCAGTTGCGCCTGTAGCGTATCTGTGTGTTGCTTTGATTCTTGGAGTTGTGCCTACAATTCTTGCAACTCTAGATTCTCTGTGAGGTTCTCATAAGTCTGGGTGCTTCTAGCGCTCAGCTTCTTGCATTCCAAGGTAAGGGTTTTTAATCGGCCAACTGCACTGCGGGCAGTTGCCTCCATTAGGTCTCTTATTTCTTGGGGAGTCTCGGACATGGTACGAAGTTCTAGATCTGTGATGCGCTGCTGAAGTTGCTGGATTACTTCTTCAAGTTGTGCAACCTGTTGTGGGACACGTTCTTCAATCTTCACTTCTATGACCGTCACAGAGAGAAGTTCTTTGTGAACCCTTTCCTGTACTTCAAGTTTCTCTACTAGCAATTGGTCCTTGCTCTGCTGTAACTATTCTTTTTCCTCATTCCACTTCTCTTGTAGGGAAAGTTTTTCCTGTTCTACCTTACTCTGTTGTTCTACAAGTGCACTCTGTACTTGTGTCAAAGCCTAGGTGGCTTGCGTTGTGTCTTCTTGGGCTCGTCGAAGGTGAGCTTATACTTTATCGGTGATCTGGTGTAATTGGGTGGGCTCATCGCCTTTTCTTGTTGTTCCAATTTTCAAGGGCGTAGTAGAAACTGCTTGGCTGGATTGGAGTGCCTGCTGCACTTCTTGAAGTTCACCCTTGATTCGGCTTAATACCTCCTCCTACTTTGCTTCTTGCTTTCCTGCGATCTCTAGTGAAGCATCATTTAGCGCAGCGACTAGAAGTCGAAGTCATCTGGTGTGAGGGTAGTCTTAAACGTAGTCCGGGTGGCCCTAGTTTTCTTTTAGGATGAGGTCTTTGGTGGGGTAATCTTCCTTTTCTTAGAGGGGTCCTCCTCCTCTCTAGGCCGAGTAACCTCGCCTTTGTTTTGCTCAACTTTTGTGCCACCTAGTTCTTCACCATCACCTCCCTATGCAGGTGAGATCGAATTATTCTTCGTGGATGTGCTATGTACATATTGAACTTCATCATCCTTCTTAGTCTTGCTTGGTCCAGGTGTATACAAAATAGCTTCAGGGCTATCCACATGGACATTTCTGCGGGGTCCACTGCAACAAGGAGGTCCACCGACCATTCCTTGGTAATCTTCTCCAAGTATTCTTCTGTCAACTTGTAGTATGGTTGGAGATGTTGTTTATGCTCATCAACGTGCGTTGTGATATAGGTGAAGTGGCGGTATGTTTTGAATTTTATCAAAGGTCTAAACCTGTGAAGTGTGTTTGGAGTGAAGCGCGGTGTAGACTAGATTTCATTCTTTAATTGGTTGTAATAGGCGTGGAAGACGACATTGTACTGCCACTGCTTGTTCATGTCGTTGGAGTACCACAACGTAAATAACTTCACGACCAGTGGTTCGAAGGGTTCGATCTCCAGAAAAGTGGCACCTTCTGGCATCTCCTAGGCGATGAAAGTGATTAGTATGAGCAACCAACTAAAGTGGAACTCATACCCTTGTTCTTGCGCTTCTCTACAATCAATCTATAATTGTTTTACAAGGTACTACACCCATTTCATCTGTAGTCCCTCGGCGCAGTTCCCTGCGAGGTCAACTACGAATGCAGTCACTTGTGTTGGTATTTTTTTGCAAAATATCTTGACCACGATCAACCGACAGGCAAGGTGCACTGTGCCACTCTGGATAGAGACTACCTTGTAGCCTCGCGTGCCTTTCTCTACATCTCCATAAGTTTCTCTTATCTTCTGCGCTAGTGATCGATCTGAGGTCTTTCCAGGGTAAAACTCTTGTGGGCCAGGGCCTTGCATACTAAGTCCTGTGATCCGATTGATCAAGGTCAGATCCACAGTGATGTGGTGGTCCAACCATAAGTATCCTCCATGGTAGCAGGATAGAAGAAACTTGATGCATGCGTTGACTTCCTGGTGTCTGTCGAAGTGCGGGATCTTCATTACATTAAGTAGTGTGGACTGCGCGAGGTTCTGGGTCCATGACTGCGGGAAAATCTTATAATTCTTGCCTTTGGTCCTAGTTAAGTACTTAAGTGGGGCTAACATGTTGTAAAATTTACGATCTCCAAGGTTAAAATCACTAAATTTCAGTGTTGCGAGCTTATCCTGGTCAGCACAAACTGCGCGCACCCCTTTCGGAAGGTACGCAGTGATCAAAGTGTACTCAAAGTCTCGCAGTACACTATCACAATTGATGGCACCACTTAGAGGTGGTAAGTAAGTAGGTATAATGCGTGGGATAAGCTTGGAATTTGCGATGTCATCCTTGTGCTTGGTCCATTTCTCATCGGTCGGCTGGGATGGACTGGTGTGAGCAGTGGAAGGGGAGGCCTGGAGTCCTCTTGTTGATGATGCTTGGACTCCTATAGATAATCCTCTCTCTGACATGACTCTCTCAGTTATTAGGTCAATAAAAAATTCTTCAACTACTTTCTCAACAACACTGAGCTCATTCGACATACAATCTCGGGTCAACTAGCTCGGGTGTGAAATTAATTTAGAGACTATAGTGAATAGTACAGGAACAAGGCAATGATCACAGGGTGAATAAATCTCAGGCTTCGGGCTCAAATTCTCACTTAGAAAAATGTATTCTCGGTGCGTGGCACGATGGACTAAGTAGGGAAACTTAGAAAAGGTTTGCTTGCAACGGGTATGAGGCTACATTAACTTATGTTCTGTCCATTATGGTGCAGTCTAACTGTCTAGTGGTGAGATATAAATTCTTTTCGACCCGTTCGAAGCGGCAGTCGAACGGTTATATTGGCTTCCAACGGCTATATTACTTTGCCTCGACAGAGTGGCATATGTCTTTGTACTGATATCCCGACGAAGCTCCAATTCTGCAAAGTGTCTTGCTGCAAGGTACCCTCTGGGATCTTTTGTAATTTTTCAATCTTAGCCTTCTTATTACTTAGCTTTCTAGCCTTCTTTCTAGTGAGCTTCGTCTCGATGATTCTCTTCTCATTTTGATTCTTATTTTCCTTGGACATAGTCACTTCGTGCTGGTGAGATTCTCTCCTAGGGTTTAGGTATATCACTTCTTCTTTGTCTGGGGTAGAAATTTCAGCCTTTTGTGTAGCTTTGGCCTCGACATCTGGGCTTCTAGTGTCAGATGGCTTCGAGTGGTTCTCTTGTTATTCTATCAACTGTGTGATCCTTTCAGTCATGAAATCTTTTAACTCTTGTATCTGTTGTTCTAAAAACTCTTTTTCTTCCTTCTTTCTTGCTTGAGCTCTTTCAATCAAAAGGTTTTCCGAGTAGCATAGTAAACGAGGTACTGTCCTCAATGAATTTGATAATCTCAAAATCTTCTTTTGTTGAAGGTCCATTGACTGTCATAGGTATCTGAGTGAGTTTTCCACATAACATCATCAATTTTCCTCTGAATAGTCCTATTCCTCCCAATGAAGGAATCATGACAGGCTTCCCTATAGCTTCCCAAGTTCTTTCTGGCATAATGTTCACTTGTGTTTCTTCATCAAGAATACAGTCAATGTCGAATTCCCCTATTCTTTCTTCGAATTGCTCATTTTCTTTGAAGATCTCGGATAATCGGACATCTTTATGTTCCTTCAAGGTTTCTTTCATCTGTATTAATAATTTCTCTGATTCTTGTTGGGTTTCTTCCTTTTCTGGATTTTCCTTATGGTCTTCTTGATTCTTATTTATCCTTTCAAGCTTAGCGATCATTCTAGGGAAATCCAATACCTCATGGTCCATAGCTTTGCAATAGAGACAACTAGGTCTTCTACCAGGGCCTTCCTTAGCTAGATGGCCTAGTTTTCTGCAACTGTAACATAGGATTAATCCTCGCTTTCTTTTAAATGATCCCCAACCTCTTATGTACTGCACACTAGAATCATGATAGCTAACTTGCAAAAAATTCTTTATAGGATCCTGCATCCATTTGTTAGGCCAGACATTATTTCTATGCATAGGTATAACATATCTATCATTATACTTATCAGATCTATTCATATCAAACTTTCTTTCATCTATTAATTACCTAGATCCATGCTATAGAAACAAAAACAAAAAAATCACTTATCTTACTTCTACAGAGCACAAAGATTCCAGATCTAAGAACTTTTAACTATTCTTACCTTTATTAGAGTACAGAGCTTACAGATCTTACCTCTTTTCTGCAAATCTTACCTCCTTCTTTCAGAAATTTCCACTTTTACTTTTCTTAGAGCACAGAGCATTAAGATCTCTCTTCTTTTCTTCAAATTTGATCTTCCTCTCTTCATATCTGACCTTATTCCTGGCACAAAGCTTCAGAGGTTGAGTAAAAAGTTGTGCACTAGGGTAACAGATCTATGCACAGAGCTTTATTTTGTACACAGTTTCTTCTTCCTCAATTCCCAACAATCATAATTTCATGTCCCGACAACGAAACCATTTGTTGGCAGAGGGAAATACCCAGGGTTAAACGCTCAAGAGCGCACCAACAAAGCCCTAACTATTGGTCCTTTCGGCAACACCTGCGAAGCAGATGAAGTCTCACCCGAGGTAGAGGCAAGGGTGGTTGTAAGACTCAGGTGTCTGCAACCTTAGCTGGGACACAAATCTGTAATTGTATCATGTACATAGCACTTAGAATCGATCATTCATCAATATTCAACCCTTATTATACTTCGTAGAAAACACAGAGATTCGCGGTGTACACTCAGATCTATAGTATTTCAACACTGAACCAAAGTAACGAAGATCATATCCAGTAGATCAACACTAAGCATCCTCATCCACATCAGATCTAACAATCATATATATTTAAGAAGAACAGAGCACAAGTGGATATATCAAAGCACATAGCATAAGAAAAGATAAACACATTGAATCAAAGCATAGAGCATAACACACAAATTTACATGGTTCACCCCCTCCCTGGGGCTACTTCCACGACATCTTCTTCTTTATTATCGTCTTCAATCTGTTATAAGAACAAAGCCTTCAAAACCCATCCTCACATAGGACAGAAGATCTGCGCAGCTCGCTAGATCCTTCTTCCTTGCATTACAACACTTAGCTTTCTATAGCAACCTCACAGTAACTTGCACTTAGCCTTGCAAGCCTTACACAGTTCGCACAGAGCACTTATTCAACATCACATAGATGCACTACCAATTTCACTAAGCAATCACATCTACTACTTCTTACATTGCATATCCTTCTATTTATACATTACAAAAGTGGGCCTAAGAATGGGTAAAACCATGAGTTGACATCCCTTTCCCATTACATATTCCCAAAAACCAAAAAAGGACCCAAAAGGGGGCCTAGTTTCTGCAATTTCCAGTTCACTTTGCGCTTTGTCTTCGACAGGATGTCAAAGTCCCAAAAATGTTCAATTATGACCAAGTGTTCCTCAAAACATGGTCAAGGGCCAACACCGCTTTACATAGCCATAATAGAGGTTCTAACTCTTTTTCCCGTAGTGCTAAGGTCAAAGATTGCGACAGGACCACCAACGAATGAGGAGGTAGAGACCCACTCGGACCATTCAATGGTCAGTGGACTTCCATTGTAGACACAAGCACCCACAGATGCATCTCCTTCATCCATTGATCGCATGTAGTGGCCAACGACGCAATTATTTGGATTGATCAAAGCATCAACTGATCAATTACAGCAAAGGCTCCAAGAGGCTGAGAGATTTGTCTAGGTTGCAAGGAAGGAAGAGTTTTTCGCGCAAACATGAAGGATGCAGGAATCGCATGAAAAAATTCAAGTTCAGTGCAAACTGGAAAGAGTGTAGGAAATACTTGTCGAATCCTGGCCATAGATTCAGAAGCTTGCACCCGAACTACCTAAAGTCAGTGATGCAGGTGAGCCGGAACACCAAATTGAGTTGCTACAAGGATCATGGACACAACTCGCCACTCAAGCCGAGAAGTTAAAATCACAACTACGACAGATTCAACATGAAGCAGAACAACAACCTCAGAAGCTGCAAGAGAAGATGCAGAAGATAGTGCTACAAGGTAGCAATGCCCAAGCAACATTACACAAGCACACAGAGGAATGTAAATAGATTTTCAAGGAAGTCAGTGACTAGATGGGCATCATCGCTTGACGCAACCAAGTCTTGGAGGAGGTGTGCACAAATATCCAGGTGTTGAATGAAGAATTTGTTTCAATAATGGATACTATGGAGAAACACCAAAAGTTCGATAAAATCCAACAAGCGGAAAATGAGCTTAACATCCTCTTTGAGGCACAGTGCGTAGTAAAGAAATAGTTGGGCAACTTCCGACCTGTTATTCAAGAAGTATACATGAAAATTCATCAAGTTGATGCAACAATATATTCCGAGTGGAACTTGTTGGTTGCATCCAAGAAAAAGGTAGATAGCAAGGAGACAACTCAACAATTTGTTATAGAGGCATCACTCCTTGCCAGGAAATTGCAGGATAAAGTGGGAAACTTTCAACGAATGAAACAACGAGCCTTATAATTGGTACGAGAGTTGGTACCTTTATTTGAAGAGGTAAAAGAAGAGAAAGCACAAACAAAAGATCCCAAGGAAGAAGAAAAGGAGGACAAGGGAAAAAAACAGATGCTCCTAGAAGATGCAAAAGAACCAAGCACTTGACTCGAGGGCGAGTCAAGGATTGTGGTCGGAGCCTGTTGGGCCCTTCATTTTTGGGATAAGGAATCGTGCAAGTTTTGACTGAGCATGAGTTCTGTAAGCTCCAAACGAAGCTAGACATCAGAACGATAAAGAGAAACAAAAAGCAGTTGTGAAAGTCAGTGCAACTCCAGCTAAGCAACAAACTATTGCAATAGAACAAGAAAGCATGCAAGCCGAGAAGGAAGACACAACCCAACTTATATATACCGATGAACATAATTGTAAAAGGGTTGATTGGTTGGTTTATTAGTCATTGTTGTTGTTGTTGTTACCCAGTCAGACTAGTTGTTGATGATTGTTGTAAGTCGAGTGAAGTCAAGTCTTGAGTCTGTAATGAATTTGATCTATCAGTTTTGAGAATTGGAGCTCTGCGACATGAGTCCAGAGTCAAGAGTATATACAACGTACTACCGTGTAAGCGTGAGTATGTAACCAGAGAAAGATTCTAAAGATAATATGAGGAAGGACCTAAATTTTCAAATATGATGTGTCTTTGTGTGTTTACTTATGCATCATAGTATTTCATTATGGCACATAAGTTCTATTTGATGGTTTTACGTTTAAATGCTTGCTCACAACGTAAG
>ML821245.1:50308-74931 GCA_009831015.1 Picea engelmannii
TGAGGAAGGACCTAAATTTTCAAATATGATGTGTCTTTGTGTGTTTACTTATGCATCATAGTATTTCATTATGGCACATAAGTTCTATTTGATGGTTTTACGTTTAAATGCTTGCTCACAACGTAAGTAGGTTTGATTCTTGCATTTGTATGTTCCAGATCAGTTCATGTCTCTTACACAATATAAGGAATGATTCATGAAGGCTCTATGGATCCTTTTAAGTCTTTTCCCTACACTTCCCTATCTATCTTTCTCAGCAGTGCTTCGGGTGAGACTTCTTCTCTTCGGAGGAGATAAGAATGTGAACGCTCTAGAATACATGGTACCTTTTGTTGGTAATCTGAGAAGGACCCTATTCTGATCAAACTTGCGCCAACACAATATACTCAGCTTCAATGGTAGACAAAGAAATTGAGGGTTGTTTCTTTCTTATCCAAGCCACCAATGATTCTCCCAAGAAGAATGCTCCTCCACCTGTACTTTTTTACTCATCTACACAACCTGCCCAATCTACATATGGATAAGCCCTTAAAGAGAATGAATTCTTGCTAGGGTACCACAAACCAAGATCTATGGTTCCTTTTAAATACCTAAATATTCTTTTCACAACTTGAACATGGCTCTCTTTTAGTGCAACTTGGAATCTAGCCACCATTCCAACAACTTGCTTGACATCAGGTCTAGAAGTTGTTACATAGAATAAACTCCCAATCATTGATCTGTAGTATTTTGGATCTACAGATTTGGACTCATCTTCCTTTCTTAGTTTGCATCCAACTATCATAGGTGTACAAATAGGTTTGCAATCCTCTAACTGGAATTTCTTAAGCATATCTTTAACATACTTGGATTGATGGATAAAGAATCCCCTTTTGTATTGTACTATTTGTAATTCTAGAAAGAAATTCATTTCACCAAGAAAATACATTTCAAATTCTTGTTGCATCCTCTTAGCAATGTCCTTACTCATTTTTTCATCATCACTCCCAAATATAATATCATCAACATATACTTCCATAATAATCATGCTATCACCAACAATTTTACAATAAAGATTGTTGTATGTTGATCCTCTTTTGAGGCCTTGTACTTGTAAATAAAAATCTATCCTTGCATTCCATGCTCTGGGTGCTTGTTTTAGCCCATAGAGTGCTTTAGTTAGTTTACAAACATAGTCTCCTTTTTTAGTTAATTTAAATCCTTCTAGTTTCTCAATATCGACTTCCTCTTCTAAGATTTCATTGAGAAATGTTGACTTAACATCCATCTGGTATACTTTCAATTTTTGTAGCTGGCAAAGGCTAAGAACATCCTAATTGCCTCTAATATGCCCACAGGTGCAATGGTTTCTTCAAAGTCTACCCCTTCAACCTAAGAATACCCTTTACATACCAATCTATATTTGTTCCTGATTACTTGCCCATTCTCATTCACTTTGTTTTTATACACCCATTTAGTTCCAATGACATTCTTATTTTTTGGTCTTGGAACTAGTTCCCAAGTTTGATTTTTTTCAATCTGGTCCAATTATTCATTCATAGCATTGATCCAATTCTCATATTTGCATGCCTCTTTGATTGAGTTGGGCTCAATATGTGACAAAAATGTTATTCATGTCTGATAAAACAATTATCTTCTTGTCTGCACTCCATTTCTTTTATTTTCAATAATCAGTTCTTCAGGATGATTCTTTTCATTTATTCTTGAGGGTGTTTTTGTGTCTCTTCTTGGGGATTCTTCTCTCATCTCTTCTTCTCGAATATCTTCCTCGTCTTCACTGGTATCCATTTCATCCTCTTGCATATCTTCCTTTTCTTCTTTATTCTCTTCTACTTCTTCTTCTTGTGTACCAACTGACTCATCATCATCTTCATATTCATTGCGAAGTATGGTCTCTTGATGTTTGATCTTTATTGTTTTTAAATCATCCACCTTAACATATGCACTCTCAAAAATATTATCTAATATAATATTGCAACATATGTATTTTTTCTTGATAGAAGAATATCCAAGAAAGATACCTTCATTAGATCTAGCATCGAATTTTACGATATTCTCATCAAGCCTTTTGATGTAACACTTACTTCCAAAGACCTTGAAGTATTTTACTGAAGGAGCTCTCCCAAACCATAGTTCATAAGGAGTCTTATTACTATTAATCTTGAGCTGGCCTCTTTTTAATATGTATATTGTTGTGCCTACAACTTCCCTCCAATATCCACCAGATAATCTTTATTTATTGAGCATAGTCCTTGCAGCCTCTTGGACTGTTCTATTCCTTCTCTCAACAATCCCATTTTGTTGAGGTATTCTAGCAACAGAGAATTGTCTTTTTATTCCATGAGTTTCATAGAAGAGGTCAAACTCTTTTGAGGTGAAATCACCACCATTGTCTGATCTAAGACATTTTATTTTTGTCTCTGCTTCATTTTCAACAAGGGTCTTAAAAGATTTAAATTTGTTAAGTGCTTCTGATTTTTCCTTGAGAAAACATACCAAAGTCATTCTAGTAAAATCATCAATGAACAACATAAAGTAGGACTCTCCTTGAAAACTCTTGGTCCTTGTAGGTCCACAGAGGTCGATGTGAACAAGATATAAAGGTTTTTAGGTCGAGTATTCTTTTTTTTTGAACCTTATCCTAGTTTTCTTCCCTAGTTGACAATGTCTACACATAGGATTTGAGAGCTTTCTGATCTTTGGCAAGTTTTCCACTGCCCCAAGATTGTTGACTTTCACTAAATTGTCAAAGTTAATGTGGTACAACCTTCAATTCCATAGCCAACTTTCATCTACTAAATTTATATGACACTCTTCATTTAATTTTGTATTTAGTATATATACATTCTCAGGAGTTCTAGGAGCAGTACCAACAAATTTTCCCGAGTCCTTTCTCCTAATCTCACATTTCTAGGAATAAAAAATGAAAATGTGCCCCTGATCACAGGTTTGGCTGACGCTTAATAGGCTAGGTTTCAATTTTTCAACAAGAAACACATCCTTGGATTTGTGTTTTCCCAAATTCACAGTGCCTTTCCCAAGTATGTTACCTGAAGCATTGTCACCAAATGTAACTTTAACCTTTTGTTTCTTTAAGTTCAAAAACTTTTCCTTATTTCCTGTCATATGTTTTGAGCAACCATTATCAACATACCAGAGATCTTCTTTATCTTTGACTTTCAAGGCATTAAGACATTCCTCTTTTGATGCTTTTTCTTTCCAAAGCTTCTCTTGCTCTCTAATAAGCTTTGGTTTTTCTGAGACTTCCATTAATCTGCAATTACTTTGTTTATATCCATAATTATGACATCTGAAGAATTATAAGTTCTCTTCTTGTAGAGGTGCAAAGGAGCTATAATTTATGCTTTTAAATTGATCTATTGTTTGGTTATCTTTAAGGTTATAGTTCTTAACCCTCAAGTTTTTCCTTCCATATTCTCTACAATTCATAGCTTTGTGTACGAAATTAGAGAATGCAAAGAAATAACCAAAGAAAATGTGAGGATGCATGTTTTGATAAACCTTCTTTGGTGTTGTATTATATTCCTTCTTGATGGGTGGAAGTAATCCTCTGGAGTTCTAATCATTACTTGTCTTTTCTTCATCTTTCTTCTTGAATGTACTAAGGAGAGCAACTGCATAAGATTTTGAGTTAACTTGGTTTTCTTCTTGAGAATAACCTATTCCATTTTTGTTACTTGAATCCCTTTTTTTGGTAATAATCTTATCTAAGATTTTAGAACTATTTTCATATCTTGTTTGAATAAGTTTTGCATCAAGCTCTTTTCTTAGGCGAACTAATTTTTCCTCCATTCTTTCACAGGTTATTTGTTTCTCTTTAAGAGAATTACCCAGACTTTATTCCATCCTATTTACCTCTAGGATTTGGGTTTTCAGGTTGCTCATGGTTTTCTCCATCTCTTTTTCTTTTTGTTCAAGTTTTTCTTTTTGTTCAACTATAAAAAATTTCAGTTATCTATATCTGTTTTTGTATCTTCTTAATTCATCCAAGACACTGAGAAGTTCTTCTTCCATATTAACCTCTGCTTCATCTTATGACTCTTCCTCAAGATCAATTTCTTCTATCTCATTAGACTCTTCACGAGGTTTAGCCCATTTTAGTACACAAGAGGCAAGTCGACTTTGCGATACACGAAGTCCCAACATCATCAGGACCGTCCATCGGAAGGGGCAGGTGGAAAATATCCACACATGTCGGAAGATTGCAAGGGAAGGAGCCACAACGATCTTAATCGTCACGCGTGGAAAATTGATTTTCTATTATCTCTTTGTGTCTATATAGATGTTTACAAAACTGGACAGTAACAAAGTCCCAGTTCTCTCAAGTTCTCTCTCTTAGAACTATTCTACTTCCTAAGGCCTCTCTACCCAAACCTCTCTATCTTTCTCTTCCTATATGCCCTATGAAATTTGATACAAGATCTCCTTACAAAAGAGGGGATCTGTGAGATCGTCCTCTCTCACCTAACCTCATCTATTACATTGAACTTTTCATAAATGTTTTCCCAGAATTGTCTACGATCTGGGCCTCCTACAAGAAACCCTTTGAGTCAATCCAACCAATACCTGTACAAAGGCATGGCCTAGCATTTACAACCTTACAACATAAAAATCCGTATAGGATTATATCAAATTTTAAAAATGGAGGGTCGGTACCTCTCCCTTTCTCAATTGTGTGTTGGTGTGATGGTGTATTTTCTAAGGTAGACCGATGCTCCTGCATCATACTCCATAGATAGGAAAAACATGAGCTCTTGCTCATGAGCTCCTCTTCTCCAGTGTTGAAATCCACCTGGATCCATATTCTCTTCTGAAGTTGTCCACCTACTCCATTGCTTCGCTCCTGTTGTTGCTGCATATTCCATGTTGCTATGGTCGGATTCATGGATGATTTTAGGGGCTAAATTTCACTCATGGGCTAATTTTCCATGTTTTTTCCAAAAATGAGATTCTCTAATTTAAAAATGATTCGCCCAAATTCTATAGGATAAAATTATTTTACCTTAAAAATCGCCAAAATTTTATAAAAACTATATAAAATGCTTATAAATTTGAATATTTTTACAAAAATATCGCCAAACATTTATAGTTGGCATATGAAGGATTAGTAAGATTCGCCAAGGTTTCTACATTTTAAAACACATTTTCATCCTTAAAATCATCCTTGGTAGGATTCCCTATGTTCATCTTCTCCCTGCTGAAAGATTCTTGTGCTGACCTCAACATCAACTTTCTGATTTCCTCGATTACCTTCTCCAGCTACTCCAGTGGTTGGCTCTCCTTATGCAATCTTCTCGGTTGCACTTCCTCCTCCTTTCCATACTTATCAATGGGCAGATATATTTGATCTCCCATGATTTCTTCATTTCCCCTTGTGCACTAGGTTGCCACTTTGCTGCAGACTCCAATTTCGCGGTCTCATCACCGAGTTGTTGCTCAGTTCCTCCTCCTAAAAGCTTTGCTTTTGCCAGTTATCATGTTGGCATATCTCCATCTTCCTTTAATTTCTCTCCCAACTGGTATGCTCCTCCATCTACTTCCAACTTGACATGTTGGATGTGAAATCTTTGCACCATTACCCTTCTCTCTATGGATTCCAATTCTGCACACAGATCAACAAGGTCTATGCTGTTTTATTCTCTTTCTTCTGTAAGCTCCAATGCTACAGTCATCTCCTGTTTGGCTTCTTGGATGAAATTGTCGAGCCATTCTTCTGAGTGCTCATCTTCTCCTACTAGGGTAGACATCAATGTCTACTCCATTTCTTCCTCTTTGACAGTTTCTGTTGGTTGTCCTTCTTCTCACACTCTGGCCTCAACTGGGCTATCTAGTAGGAATATCTGAATTCCTCCAATGATCAAAATGATCCTCTGATCCTCCTCCTAGATGGTGAGAGTTTTTAACTTATCATCATCTTCATTCACATGGTCTGCAAACTCACATGAATATTCACCCATCAACATTCCTTGTTGATTTGAACTCTCAACAGAGTTCGTGAGACTCTTAGATAGTCTCATCTCTTTCCCCATGCCCACCCGACAGTCTATGAGATCAACTGATCCCATATCATTGCCCTCCTGGAAACTCGAAAGTCCATTTTTGCCCACCTGACAGTCTATGAGATCCTCCAATAATATCATTTCATTGCTCACCTGGCAATTTGAAAATTCATCTCTACCCTCCTGGCAGTTTATGAAATCTTCATATGATCTCACCTCCCCCTCATCACTGAGGTGTCTTCGAACTTCTAGTTCACAGATGTGAATCAGTTATTCTTCATCTCTAAGGCTTTCGACATACCTCAACCACCTCTTTAACAACTATTGCTATCCTCTGGCCAACAATCTCTTGACTGGTCACTTCACCTTATTCTTCATGGTCCACTCATACACCCAATGTGATCTTTCATCCTTCTTCAGTTTAAATGCGAGCTTCTCCATTCTAGCTCTCATCTCATTGAACTCCAGATCCATATCTGGATTGTCCTTCTTCTACTAGTCTCCTCTCTGACCATGCTCATGGACTTCAATATCCATTTCCACCTTCTACATGCCCTCCTAGCAAGTCTATGGATTACTCTACATCTATGAGCATCTCCATCTTCTCCCACATCTCACCTGGCTGCTTAAATTTTAGTTTCTACGTCCATGAAACAACCTTCTCACAGAGCGTCAGTACTCTTCCTTATTTTCTCCTTCTGTCTACAAGAAAACTCTTGTTTATGATACCACCTGTTGTTATCAGGTCATCTCATTTCACCATCTCTCCTTTGTCTATTATCTATAAGCAAGGATCGATCTTCTGATTACCTCCATTGCCTACAGAAATCAATTATGTTCTCTAATACCACATGATGGTGTGTTATTAGAGTATTTTCATTATCTACTTTCTGCTACAAAAATTTAAAATATGAGCTCTGATACCACATGATGGTGTGTATCAGAGTATTTTCTTTATCTACTCTTTGCTACAGAAATTTAAAATTTGTGCTCTGATACCACCTGATGGTGTGTAGCATAGTATTTTCTTTATCTACTCTATGCTACAGAAATTTAAAATCTGTGCTCTGATACCACCTGATGAAAACCCTCTACCTCTGCCTCGGCAGGGTCCTTTGAACTATTGGTCAAGGATCGTTCTTTAGGCTATCGAGCTGAAGTAGCTCTTCGATTCCCTACTGGAATCCCATGAAAAAATCCACAGGTCCTTGATGAAACTTTGTCTATGCAACTAAGCACCAAGCGCGAGTCTCACCTCCACATGACCACGAGCTGTGACCGCACGCCTACACAAAATGTGCGTCACATTTTCGCGTGTCTGGACTTCCCAATGCGAATCACCTCTGTTCTTCCGACTCCCAAAATGCCGAAATTTTGGAGCTCCCCATCTGACGGTCCTGATTCCCTCACGATCTAATGGCTCATATTTCATCGGGGTTTTGCGTATCGCGAGGTCGAAAGACTTCTCACCTCCATTCTCCCGATCCCCGCAATGCTGAAATTCTCCCTGGACAATCAACGGTCCAGATCTCCCCTTGATCAACATCTTGATCTAGTTGTGAATTTGCATTTCTTGAGTTCTCACAAGCTTTCCCTTTAACTTCTCGAAGTCACGAGTCAGCGAAATGATGATCGACTTCCACGCATCCCTCTCGATGGATGGTTAGGATCGTTTCACCTCCTTCCCTTGCAATATTCCGATGTATGTGGATCTCTGCCACGTGTCCCTTCTATGGACAGTTCTAATGATGTCGGGACTTCGCGTATCATGAAGTCGATTCTCCTCATGTGTACTCAAATGGGCTAAACCTCATGCACCTCCTTCGGATTGAATGGCTATTGATCCACGTGCTCAAATATAACAATTGAGATTTGTTTCCCCTGTGCTCATTTATCCCCTGTCGGTATGTAGATCTAACGGTCTAGGTTCTTCTCCACAACAGATCAAATGCTTGTTGTCGCTCCTCCTCTTGATCTTCCACCTTCTCCTAACTTAGAATATTTTGTCAATGTTTGAAAGGTCTTAGCACTTTTACTTCTTCCCGCGGACCCAAATCTTGGTCTTGCTTTGCTCTTGTAGCATTATCCCTCCTTTGATATTTCGGACTTAGAATAAGTACGACTCTTTCACAAATTCTGCATTATCCCTTCTTAGCTTGACCTTCTCGAAGGTTTCGATCCCCCACGCACACCTTTCTTTCTCGGGGTTTAGTCAAACTCAGATCCAAAGGATTTCTTGAACAAGAAATACTTCTCGCCCTCCTGGCGTCCTTCTTCTCAATGGACTCCTTGCAGATCTTCTCCTCAAAGAGTATTCAATAACTTTGTTTCTCCCGAATTCGACACGGAGTTCTTTTGTGCACACTTTCACCAGCTCGATGCCCACTTGGAAAATCTTCGATAAAGTTCTTATTAACTCTGTTTCTCTGTGGTTCTTTCACATAGTCCTCTCCTCTAAGGTATTCAGTAACCTTGAGGTTCCTCTTGAGCTTTTGATCGCTCTGGTGCACCCTCCTGACACGTTCTTTTCTGAATCCATAGAGTTCAGATGCACACTCCTTGCACTGGCTATAAGAGCTCCGATGTTCTGTTGTGCACTCCTTGCACAACCTAAAGAATCCAAAACGATATTACGTGACTTAATGAAGATAAATTAAATCTATCTTCCTACTGTAAATAAATCTTATCATATATCCACAACATTCATTCATGAAACACATAAACACCCGATATGCAGGAAAACTGCTTTTCTATTATCCATGTGTGTCTATACAGATGTTTACAAAACTGGACTGTAACAAAGTCTCAATTCTCTAAAGTTCTCTCTCTCAGAACTATTCTAATTCCTAAGGCCTCTCTACCCATACCTCTCTATCTTTCTCTTCATATCTGCCTTATGAAATATGATACAAGATCTCCTTACAAAAGAGGGGCTCTGCGAGCTCGTCCTCTCTCACCTAACCTCACCTATTACATTTAATTTTTCATAAATGTTTGCCCAGACTTGTCTACAATTTGGGCCTGCTACAAGCAACCCTTTAAGTCAATCCAACCACTACTTGTACAAAGGCATGGCCTCGCATTTACAACCTTACAACATAAAAACCCGTATAGGATTATTTCAAATTTTAAAAATTGAAGGTCAGTGCCTCTCCCTTTCTCAATTGCGTGCTGGTGTGTTTGCTGAGGTGGAGTGATGCTCCTGCATCACCTTGGGATAGGGACACTTGGCTGCAAAGTGTCCAACCTTGCCACAATTAAAACATTTGAAATTCATCTTGCCTTTGTACCTCCCTTATCCTTTATGAAGTTTTTTAATAAAATTGGCTTCTTCTACATTAGATTCTTCATGATGGTTGGGTTGAGGTTTTTTCTTTTGATTTTTTTTTTTCTTGAGCACCTTGAAGGCTGCCTCTCCTTCTGGGAGGCTCTCATGACCTAATCTTAACTCATAGGCTATGAGGATTCCATACAATTCATCCATGGTGAGTTGATCTAGATTATCTCGATATTCGAGAGTGGGAACTTTAGGATTATACAATATAGGTAGTGTTCTTAGTATCTTTTCAACTAACTCATTGTCTGACACTTCTACTCCCAAACCTATGATTGCATTAACAATATTATCAACTATTTCAAAGTACTCTAAGATATTTTCTTCATCCTTCATTTTTAGACCTTCATATTGTACTTTGAGAGTCTGCAGTTTGGCCCTCTTTACCTTGGAATATCATGCATATATAGTTTCCAGTTTATCCCAGAGTAGTTTTTCATTTTTACAGTTTAGTACTTTAGCAAGGATCTTCTTACTCAGTCTAGCTTGTAGTGTGTTTAAAGCCTTTGCATGTTCCCAAAATTTCTTCTTGTCTTCTGCTTCTATGGGAGTGACTTTTGTAACATCATATCCTTTTTCAACTAATTTCCATACTTCCAGTGCAATGGACATCAAATAGCTTTTCATTCTAACACTCCAGAAAACATAGTCTTCACCATCAAATAGGGGGACTTTTAATGACATCTTCAACTACTGATCCATTTTGATGTATATTTTTCTTCAAGTGATTTAAACCTTTAGTGAAGAGACCTGCTGTGATACCAATTGAAGGATCAGATCCTGTCACTAAGAGGGGGGAGGGTGAATTAGTGATAGAATCACGTTATCAGAATTTTTACTTTTGTCAATGCAAAAAAAAATTGAACAAATGTTTTATCGTGGAACCCAATTGGGAAAAACACAAACACTTTTCTATTAACTGAAAAATTTTGTTTTACAAGTTACAATAGAAGGAATATGTTATTCCTCTTTAGATCAACACCCACTAATGAGGATGCACCCACACCCCTTCGTCACCAACTCCAACTGGTAGGATGGCACAACACCTTATTTACTCAACTACAACTGACAAGGAAGCACCTACTCCCTTGTAGGATCCAACCTACCCTTGCACCTCCCTGTCGCCCTCTGCTCATCAATATGGAAATAGGATATGCAGTTAGTAATAGCCTTCTAAATCAAACAATGGGTTTCATAGTTGTTTCTATGTCTCATTTTGTTCTTGATCTTCAATAATTCTTTGACAGACACACTTCTTCTTCACATTTCAACATACTTATAAGCCTTTAATCTTTTCAACGCAACTCTTCATAAACATCATACTTCTTCATTTAATGGATTACTAATTTAATTAACATTGATTATTACTAACACAACTATCATTCTTCTTTGATTTAATTACATCTTTTAATGCATGAATGATTTAACAAATATCCAATCTAACTGTTTTTTATTTTTTTGTGCAGCTTACTGTCTTTGTGTTACCGCATGGTTTTATTAATTTTGGAGATCATATGACAACATGTAAGTCATTTAGTAGTTATGGTGAGGTTTTTATATCCTATGCTATATTCTTCGTGTGATCCACATTCGCAATGATCTTTTCCATTTTACCAAAATCGTGACGGTATGAAATCTTTGGTGTTGTGTAGGGTTTTACCTATTTTCTGGCAAACCTCCACAATTTGAAGTATGCCAAAAACTCCGACAGGAATAACAGTCTCAACATACATTCGAAAGTTTATTAGCTTGGTAGAAAACTTGGTGATCCTCTAGACTTGGTGACCCTTCGGACTTGGCATTTTGCCATAGACTTTGATAAAATTGGCAGTCTTACCACCTAAGCCCACGATCACTCATATGATCGTCGTGCCAAGCAGTTATATAAAAAAAATATTAAATCAATGGTTGTAGTCATTTCTTCTAAAATGATAGGGGGAATGACAGGTCGTCTCAGGCTCCAGGCTAGTGATCTTCTAGTGAATTCCAAGCACCTAGAGTCCCCGCCATACTTCTACACTATGCATCCAATAACCATAGAGAGGGCTGCCAATATAAACCCACTTAAACTTTTGCCTTTTACTAATGTGGGATAATACTCAAATGGATGAGTTAATCAGCATCCTCGATCACTTGATCAGACGGTTTTTGATTTTTCAATCTTTCTCGGTCGTCTAAGATTCCTCTTTGGCCCAAATGTATTAACCACAATGTTTGGTTTCTCTTCAACAACAGGCTCCCATCGAATCTTAAAGTGCTTCCCCTGATTGCTAGTTATATTTTTGTATTGATGCCACAATTATAGTGTTCTCATGAGGTGGCTGCACTGTTAGTAATAAACACCATGTCAAATGTGAGAGAAATTCCTTCAAGATTAAGTTGTAAAATGTATGCAAGGAAAACATTTAAGTTTCCATATTGTGACATCAAAATCTACATTCTCATTCATCCCCGAATCTAGAAATGTTCCAAAGCATGCCCTCAATAATCAGTGATGCAATTGCAAAATGATCTCAGCGAGCTTGATATTGAACAATTCTTCTAGTATGTTTCTTGTACAGGATGCGATAACAACATTCTCTACATTGAATTACATCACTAGGATTTAGTGAATTCTCAGCTCCACAGTCTCCACAAATGTAACTCACAGGTTCAGGCATTGCAGGTCCATCCATGGTAGCTTAAATGCTGATTCAAAACATTGACGTTTGCGCTGGGCTCTTCCAAACTCTCCTTAACTGGGATTGGCACTCGATCTAAGAGCTTTGCAAGTTCCATCTTCTCTTCTTTCTTATCGAGAAGTGACACATTTTGTAGTTTACTTCTAAGCCTCGGTCTACCTCTCTTTCTATGTGATGTTGGAGAATGTGCAAGAACATGATTACAATCCATGTCCATGACTTGCATCTCGTTCTCTAGTCTACTCGAGTCATCCCTTTTCAAACTAGGATCAACATGTACCAACACACCTATAGATTTGATATTGTTTAAATAATGCACTTCATCTTGAGTTTTGTCTCCATATCTTGGCAGCCCATATTTATTTTCATGTGCATATCAATCGATAGAAGTCTGGAGGCCTGTAGATTGTTTATACATGTATAAATACTCTTCCATCATTATCAAGAAGAGGTCTACTGGCAAACACCTTTGTTGTAAGGTCAATAATAGGATAGTCAGTATAAGAACCATGATAGGAAAACACCAGCATTGGTAAGTAAAGGTCTACTGTAAAATATCAGTAATAAGATAGTTAGTATGAGCACCGGGATAGGAAAGCACCAACATTGGCAAACAAAGGTCTACTATAAAAGATCAGTAATAGTATAGTTAGTATTAGCATTCTCACAAAGACAACTCGTTCCTTCCAAACACATCACAAAGCTTGTAATAATAGAGTGCCTCATAACCATCACAGTCATCAGGTCAACATACATCACTTCTTATATCATTTTACATGCCCCATCAATGGTTATGTAAACATAGACATGTCATCATAGGCAACATAATGTCAACATGTTCTTCTCTGTTTTAGATTTATATATATGTAACACTATCAATGTCAATGCCAACCTGTATTGCCATATTGCCAACAAGAGCCACATGCCTTTTCTTGAAACAATGTGCTTAATACATCTTTATCATTATTTTCATAGATGCACGAGTCGTGAGATATTCATGTCAGAACCTGTTGTTAATAACACATTAAATAAAAATCGTGACTTGAGTTACTAATACAACATCATCAATCAATTTGTAATTTAAGCATGGTTATTAATCTGTAAATATTTTTTTATATATGTAACAATTAACTCATAAATATGTTTAAATTTTTTTGGTGCTTAAATATGGATATGGATTAAAATTAAAATTGATATTAAATAATAACACAGTTAATATTAGGATGAGTAAGGACTTTGAAGCAATGTGTGAACATCATAAAGTATGTTTAAATCTTTTTCGCCTCAAAACATTGATATGGATTAAAATTTAAATTGATATTAAATAATACCACAGTTAATAGGATGAGTAAGGTTTTTAAAGCAAGGTGTGAACATCATAAAATAGTTAAAAATTTACATACATTGTTTTACAATGAGTAACTTTAATTAAATATTTACAACTGGAAAAAATTATAGATATTAATTAGAAGATATCTTTACTCTCCATTTTATTTATACCAATATTAAATGATGTAATCTTTCATAATGATTGAATATAAAATGAATACTGAACTGTGAAATAAACATATTATTTAAATATATAAATAAATAGCTAAGCGCATTCTTAACATCTGACTGTTACTCTAAACATTAATGCATTTAGCACCAGGTTAATTTATGCAGGTAAAATCCTTTACCATTGGAAATTTAGTGCATTAATCCTTCAATGCCAATTTCTTTAGTGCATTAATCCTCCAATGCCAATTTCTCGAAAATAGAATATAGGTCTTGCACTGATGAACCCTAAAATAAAATAATTGTAGTGAAATTAATTGTTTCATATTACATTAAACCTAATTATTATAGGTCCATTCAAAGGAGTGGGAGGATATGATGGTGGCATCACTGTTCTCTACATAAACAGCTAGTTTTGTGTTATTCTCTAATTATGATTTGACTTGTTTAGTCTGGACATCATTCGATTAATCGCACTATATCTTTATAAGGGGTTTTCCTGTACCACGTCCTTTCATGACATGCTGACGAAGTCCGGGAATATGAATATTTCCAAGATAATCATTCCACTGGATGTTCTTAATATCAAATGTGAAATCCTCTTGTTCCTCTTCAGAAAGCTCTTGGAACAACTTCTCCAAGTTTGAGACATCGAACCTGTCATATTGTCAAAAAGACACGATTACAAATCAAATTTACAGCTGAGTTTAAATAGCTTACAAAAACAATTCAAAAAACTATATTTTGGGCTGTGAAATCTCAGCGAATGTTGCAGACAACCGACTTTGTTTTGTAAAACGTGTAGGGCTGGTAGATCTTGGCCATATGCTTTAATTGCTCTGCCGATAACTTAGTTATCTGCACGTAAACCACGAGTTGACAATACATCAAATTGTTATGGGATTACAATCTAAATATTACATAAATATAGAAATGCAGCTTCAACTTACACTGGAGGATTTTAAAGCCATGTCCAAAGCACCATAGAAGTCCTCCTCAGCAGGTATGCAAGTTATTTCCTTGACCAATCTTATTGGCTCTCCTTTCTTATCAATGTATGGATTATATTTGAAATGCTCAAATACTATTTTTGCAATATTTCKAAGACTTACTGGATTTGCAATGGAGGAAGCAACATGATAGATATTTACGCCAGGCTTTCCAGCATGCTTTACCATGGCTGCCAAAGTTGCATTTACAACCATGTCTGCCGGTATCTGTAATTTTAATTAAAAATGCATTTAAGAAAGATGGCAATCACAATAAATTATGGAACTACTGTTTAGTTTCTTACATCAGTAACTAACCAGATCGAGCACAGTATCGCCATCAGCCGGGAAGTAAGATAGGTGCCCTTTGCCATAGTGTGTAATGATTGGATCAAGCATTCTGCAATTCCAATTTTCAGTTTAAGTTTTGTTATATATTGATTTTCAGTTTAAGTTTTGTTATATATTGACCATGACGGGATAAATTATCATGCAATGCAATGAGAAATTTTTATTTTTTATTTCACTCTTCATATATATTTATTGAAGATTATTTGCCAATCATAACCTAAACCATAGAATTTAGAGTTTAGGTGCAGAATTGAACTTGACCAATGTAGCTAACATAAGCAACATAGTTCAGCATACTCAATCAAGTCAGCCTTACCAACATACATGTATATAAAGTTCATTAAATCATTCTTATATTCAGCAATCCCAATAATGATTACACTTATTTAATCTTATTAAATATTAGTCTTTTTTATTATTCCAAAGCAAAGTTATTACACTTATTTAATCTTATTAAATATTAGTTTTTATTATTATTCCAAAGCAAAGTGCAGTATATAGAGACATTGTAATATCCATAAAATTTCCATAATTAAATTATATAATTAATATAATTAATTTTTTTTCAAGAATTAGGTCATTTAAATTGTAAAATAGTGAGTGTATATTTATAATAATTTTGAATCACTTTTGTTGGTTGTGGAGTTTGATTATTTTTTTAGTTTAGATGTTTAGATTTCATATTGAGTTGTAGAGGCTTGTGTCCCCATATAGGGTCCATGGGAGGCTGCCACACTATTAGAAACACCTTGTCATAGGAAATTTTTGGAAAAATTATCTTATAAAATATTGTGATTCCTTAGTCAAGCTCATAGTTAGGTTGCAGATCTCACTCTAAAATTATGTTAAGGGTTTTGTCTTATGTATGAGGGAAGGAGAGAGGAAACTCTCATAAAAGAAGAGGAAGTTACAACTTATGTGATATAGGTTGTATGTCTAGTGAATATAGCTCATATTAGATGAATTTATAATCCTCTATTTTTTTTTTCTAATAAACTTATTTTAAATCAAACATTCATTCAGCATTGTTATAAAGAAAAAAATATTTAATTTTCTTTTAATTAAAAAAAAATCACAATAAAATTTAATTTAAATTAATATAATATATTATAATAAATATATTCAAATATAAAAATCTCTATAACATTATCATATATAAATCCACCTTTATTAAGGTAATGTGTGTCATTTATTGTTTGAATATATAAAACAACCTTTATTAACATAATGACTGTGTCGCATAATCTTTGAATAATTAACCAGAGTGAAGTCTTTGATCTGTCGACATCAAGATAAGCAATATTTACCATTTATGTTATTTATTTAAATTTTTGTGAAATAAAATTTTTATTTTAATTAATTTTGAGGTATTTAAAAAAAATAATATTAATTTTCATGGTTTGAAATTTCAATTTTTTTCATTATATAAATTTTGTTAGATAAGTAATATTAATCATTTATGATATTTATTTAAAATTTTGTGAAATAACATTTTTATTTAAAGTTAATTAATTTTGAGATATTTAAAAAAAATAATATTAATTTTCATTATTTGAAATTTCAATTTTTTTCATTATATAAATTTTGTTAAAATTACAATTTTGAATTAACAATATTGTTATTTTTATTATAAATTTAATTAAATATTTTTAATAAAAAAATCCTTATAATATTAAAATTTGATATTTATAATTTTATCAAATTCAAAATTTAAAATAATTAAATAATTAAATTTAAATTAAAAATACAAATTTTCTATCATCATTCAATATTTTTAAACTACCTAAATAATTTCTTAAAATAATTAAACAACAATATTTCTCATTCTAATGTTCACATTTTATACCAATTAATTTTAATTTATTATTAATTATTGTTTTTAATATTTATACCCTATTTTTAATATTATTATTTTTAAAAATTATCACAACTATATAAATCTTTTGTTTCATTGAGCTATGACTGATATCTAATGTATAAGAACAACTTAAACAACATGAAAGACAATAGGATTCCTAAAATTGCTTCAAAATCCACTCAAGCGAGGATGGCATAAAGATGCCTAAAGTTAAAGATGAAAAACACTTTATTTTAGATTGTCCATCCTATGCCCACATTAGATGTCAATTTCAAAATATTTGTGTGAGTACCAACCTTCCTAACCTTTTAACTAAACAAAAAACTATGATGATCTTAGAAAGCTTATCTTAATGCTTTTGGAACACATAAACAAAATTCTAAATAATTACAACTAATGCTTTACCCTGTTAAGATTGAATAGACCAATTCATACAATGTGATTAGACAATAAAATAATAACAAATATACCAAATATACCAAAGGATGAAATTATAATTAATAATAAAAATAATTCTGATATTAAATATTTTAAAATTGAATTAATTTAAAAATATAAATAACATTATAAATAAATCTTTATGTAAAATTATAGCTGAAATAATAAATTATAATTAAATAATAACCATATAAGTTCTCTTCACAGAAATCTCAATGCTCATTGCCATTAGAGGAGTTAAAAAATAAAAACAAACTAATTTTTTTAATTCTAATTAAGATAATTAAATAAATATTATTCCGATTATTAAAAGATAATTAGTACATATCTATGATCGTGATGTCTCTTACCTATTGCCTTCTATCCAGCCAGGAAAAGGTTGAAGGAATGTGCTTTCAATAACACTGGGGCGAACAATTGACTACTGGTAAATCTTTCCTTCGATTCACTATTAGCATCTCAGCCATTGCCTTGCTGAAAGCGTACGTATCCTGCCATCCGTATATTCTTGCCCTGAAAATTTTCAGTTTCAAACAATTAGGTCTGTAGCAAAATACCCACAAAAATAATTTCACTGTCAAACAATTAGGTCTGTAGGAAAATACCCACAGAAATAATTTCAGTTTCAAACAATTAGGTCTGTAGGAAAATACCCACAGAAATAATTTCACTGCCATAGAACTTATTGTGAAGCTGTGTGCCTGGAATAAAAATTGACATAGGAACATATGCGAAAAAGAAAGTTAATGGCACCTTTCCATGCCCAAAGCTTTCAGCCTTTGAGCAATTTTCTCTTGAGAATTTGGTCGCTTCTCGCAGTTTTGGGAATCTGAAAATTCAATCTTAAGACCTTGGAGAGCTTTGTTTGCTAAATGGAATTCAGCTTCAATATCCAGAGATGGATTACTATTGTGCCCCATATCAAAAGGTTTCTCTCGCGCTCGAACTTGACTTTCCCCATTTACATATGCTTGGAGTTTAAAAAAACCACAAGTTCAAAAAAGTAAGCAGAACCTTGCTGCATTATAAAATTGAAATATTGGCAGAGCAAGGATGAGATGGATGAATTACCAGTAGACAGTTGCAAGAAAAGTTGGATCTTTTTGCAACATTTGCCAAATTCCAAAAGGCGATAAACTCCTTTTGTGTTCGTTTCGAGAGAGACATCGTACCTGGATCATAAGATCTTGATTATATATGCATGAAGAGGAGCAAATTTTCACTTATAGAAGTTATTTGCAGTATGGACAGAAGAAATGTATTAAAAAAAATATATTTCATATATATATAAAATATTAATCAATTATGAGTTTATTTGTTTCATAGTAATATGTTATAATTAGTTAATTCCTAAAAAGTCATGGGATGAAAAAGTGTTATTTTTGTGACACTAAGAAGGTTGAAGATGAAAAACACTTTCTCTTAGATTGTCCAATCTATATCCATATTAAATCTCATTTTCAAAATATTTATCACACTACCAACTTTCCTAACCTCTTAACTCAACAAAAGTAGGTTGATCTTGGAAAGCTTCTCTTAATGCTTATCGAGCACAAAAACAAAATTCTAAAAAATCACAAGTAATCACTTACCCTCTTAAGGTCGATAGACCAATTCGATCTTAGTAGACCTTAATCATCATCATAATCACTATAAATATGTTTTATGCATGACAAAAATTATTATCACACACAAACATAACATTTGCTTAAATTTATCTAAGAATATTTTTTTTATAAAAATATATTATTATTTAAAGAATATATATTTTAATGTAAAGTTGCATGTTTCAATTTATATTTAATATAAAAATATATAATTATAATACTGAAAAAATAATTAATACCATGATTTTCGTTAAAGTTTAATAAATTAAATATGGTTTATGGGACTTTTCTTATGATAAAAAATTATTTGGTATTGTTTAATTTTTTTTTAGATGTTAGAAAATATTATTATAGTTTTGGTGATTTAGAAAATTAGGAATATCTATATTATAATAAATATTTTGAAATTAAAATCTAAATAAGTAAAATCATAAATATAAATAAATAAACAATAAATCTAATATAAACCAGTAAAATGATAAAGATAACTTTATTAACTATAGATAACAATAATAAAATAATTCAAATATATAGATAGAGAAACAAATAAAATCAACCATATTAACTTATTAAATTGGTTGAATGCTTTAAATTTAATGCATGAAATCTCAAAAATATTTTTTCATTCAATACTATTAAATATTAAAGTATCTTCCACTAACAATACATATTCAATAAATAAATAAAATATATAAAATTATCTTTTAACCAAAATATTTTAAAATTATATAAATTTTATGGATGGAAATCTCAAAATTATGTTATTAAATATCAAAGTAACTTTCAAACAATACATATTCAATAAAACTGTAAAATAAAAAATAAAAACCATCATAAATTTATCTTTTAATCAAAATATTATATTTTAAAAGTATATGATTTATATCTTAATTCAAAATATTTAAAAATATCTATTAGGTTGAATATTTTAACTTGGATTTAAAAAGATATCTTCCCACCTAAAAATAAATTTTATATTATTTTTAATTTTATTAATAAATCTAAAATTTGAATGAATGATACTAATTATATTAAAACTGAAATACAATATTCATTATAAAACTGTAACACACAATATCGCTTAAATCTAATTGATCTATAAAACCTATTATAAAACTGTAACACACTATCCATAAACAAATAAATGTAACAATCTTCTCCACCTAACATTACATGTTCAATATCAAAATCAAGAACTCTTTAAACATTCCAAAACCTGCCATCAAATGTTGTAGTGGCCGCTGAGCTCACAATGATGTCCACTTCCTTTATGAGCATATCGGTCACATCTTCTTGTACTCCAAAATTATGTTGCGTCATATCACTCGGTACTGGAACCAATTTTTTCAACATGAACTTCTCGTATTCATTACCATAAATTTCACGTAACTCCTTGAATAACCCTGAGTTCATAACCTGAGACTCAAACATTAGGAAAAGATTACAAAATAGCACAAATCCATGGTTTCAATCACTGTACAACCAAAAGAGAGCTAATAAGAATGTGATAGTAAGCATCAGGGAAGTTCAGATTTTAATATGGCAGTCATTTAGGGCAGCCAATATCTAGCCAGTTAAGCTGTTGCCACAGTTAGTGTATAGGTTGTCGGATCTGAAATAATTTTGATCTAATGGCTTATGTACCACTTGATGCCAGCATTACTTTGTTACACTAATCTTAACTTAGTACAAAGGACATATGTAATTTTAGTACATAAGGATATATGTAATTTGTAATGATGGTATAAATCATAAATTTATTTAATTTAATATATTTAAAATAATTTTAAAAAATTAACAGTTTAATATGAATGGTTTAAAATTGCTTTTGCTTGGCTAAGCGCTTATCTTTCTACTATCTAAAGAAACAGGTTAAAGGCTCAAGACAGAGAAACATCTGGTATAAGTGAAAGCCTGCCTTCTTACCTACCACCAGTTGGTTATTTCATCAGCTGGTTATTTCAGGTGACCTGGTTTTCCTTGAATAACTGTGATGAGTCAACTGCATTGACAGATAACAGCTATTGATGACTATCCCCACTACTAATTTGACATTCTCAATTATGATAGGTTTTCCCACTCTTAAAAAATAATATAAATAAAGTGAATATTTTAACATTTTTTAATATATTAAAATAAATTTTTATATGGTTACAAACTTTTTACTTTACTTAATTTACTTTAACCAACTTTTACTTTACAACTGTACATAGTTTTAATGTTTCCAACAAATTTAACACCTAAGAATACAACTCTTTAAAATGATTTCCAAATATACCTAAAATTCAACGAACATAACAATTATATATATATATATATATATATATATATATATAAATGAGAATTTGTATATATTTTTTTCACTTTGAATGCATAATAGATTCTAAATTAATGGGAGTACAAGAAATCCAACGTGAGGATTATTCTCACTAATACTCTAAGAATACATTTAAAACAGAGTGATTATCTTACTTCATTCTTCAATCTCTTTAACGCAGAGGCGGGATCGTCCGCCCTGATCATTAAAAACAGCTTTCCCGTGTCGGGTTGCATCCTTAGTATTTTCTCTATCAGCACTACAGATATGAAAAACGTGAGCTCATGATCAACATTTAAGTCTGGCAGACATGACCAAGCTTAAGGTCTACCATACATATAATAGAACAAGAATTAATAATGTAAGGAAGAAATCTGCTCGGTACCTTTTGCCACAAACCCTGTGGCTCCCGTGATAAGAAAGTTCTTCTCCTTCATAAAATCTACAATTCCAAGACCCCTGCGTGGATCTGGATCATCTAGAGGAGAGATGTTTTCTGTAGCATTGCTCGCACATCCTTCATATTTAGAATGGATCACACCGGGCAGCTCATCGAAATTAGCTGTGCTTTGGCAGCAGAATCGCTTAAGTATCATTGATTTGTTATCTACCCTATACCTAAATTTCCTAGGGCTACTTACTGGTGATGCGGGCAACGACCAAGCGATTGGAACAGCAGTCCTGTTGATTGGGTGGAGCAATTGTGGTTTCTCGTGGAAATAATAATCAGCAGATAAAAATTCCACAGCAAGCTTTTGATTTAGAAATAACTGTAAGCTACCCATGACAGACCCGACTCGAATGTTGTGAGACAGACAGAGCGAGTTTACAGATGAAGAGGCCGAGAAATGGCACAACACAGAAAGGACAGTGGATTGAACACTGAAAAATATTCAAAAGCCACGCACCATTGCTCAAGGACACTGGGTTTAACACTGAAAAAAATACTCAAAAACCCCACATTGTTCTCTATTTATTAGCATAGCATAGATTTTCATTTAAGTCCAGATCTATTAAGTATCAAAAACAACTTCAAACTTGTAGCTGGAGATGAGAGAAGCAGCTTCTATGTCAGCTTTGTAAAATTAATAAATCTATTAATATAATTATATAACATGCAGTAATTAAGCAACAACGGCCATTGGTTCTGTGATGAATTTGTTATTATTATTGATCCATCTAAATAAGGGAGTTACTTGATCGTTATGGCCAAGCATTTATATCTTACCTAACACACTTGTGACATCCTGAAGTCCCAAAAGACTAGAGGAGGCTGACCAACCTGATGCAGAAAATACGTAACGCTCATTACAGAGTTCATTCATACCTACAACAATAATATTCAAAGCATTTACATCTTACTGAACAGGCTTGTGACATCTCAACTCCGAAAAGACTCGAGGAGGCTACACCAAGCTGATGCAGAGGCCCAGTACAGAGTTCATTCATACCCACAACTATAATGTCCAAAGCATTTATTTCTTGTTTAACAAGCTTGTCACAGCCTGATGCAGAAACCCATTACAGAGCGTTAGATGCCCATTATAAAGTTCATACATACCTACAACAATAATATTCATTACAATGTTTATTAATATGCAATATTTATTCACATAATCACTTTGTTAGGAAGTATTTGTGAATTCTGTATACACAATTTGATTTGAAATAATTCAATATATACACACCACTATACAACATTTAATGTTATGTGACAAAATAGTTATTAAATAGTTATTACAACATTTAATTTTTTCACCATCCATTACATTGTTCATTAATATGGTCCATGTTTGTTGGGCAAAAATAATACAAACCATGTGCACCACAAACAAACAGCCACGGCCAGCGACTACAATTAATACCATTACAGCGTGTTGCTGACACCCAGTGACTTCTCTGATAACTCTTATTAAATTTTGCACATAAGGGACCTCGATGAAGAAAAATCCATGTTTAGCTCATCGATAAGACGTTGGCCTCAGAGGGTATGTTTATAACGATGACTTCCACTTTCACTTCAGAAAATCAGAAAAATTACTTAGATATCCTCAATGAATAGCACAATTTCGTTTTCTTATCTCCTCACAAATCGCCTTGGCTTTTTATCCATTTCTATCATGCTCTTAACGATAAAAATCATAATAAGGTTTTTGGTTTCTTAATAACTTATAATTTAAACATATAGTATCGAATTTTTTTATGGTAAAAGTTAGACTTCCCTACTTAAGAATACAGGTGTAAATATATATTTAATGTAAGAGAATAAGATAATAACAGAGAAAATAATAGGCTTCCTAAGTTTGCTTCAAATTCTATATGGCTCATGTGGGTTTGCATAAGAATATCAAGTCTTGTCTAAATCAATCCTATATTGAGGAAGAGGTCAATAAGTATAATAAAGATAATATTAAGAATATTGTTACATTTAAATTTAAATTTACTCAGAAATTGTGATGGGATAAATAATTTAGAGGATAAAAGAAAATTAAGTTATTAGTGATCAACCCTAATTTATAAATCAAAAGTATAAATCAACATTGTTAAAATAAGAACAAACTCCATGGACTTTGTAAAAATAGGGGTCTAAGTGAGATTGTAAATGATTCTAGACTTGATAGAACAAAACAACAATAGAAAAATAGATCTATGGGTGAGTTCAAGCTAATGATAGTATCTCATGATGCTTTAGTGGCAATGAAAACATGGAAAAACATCAATCTGTTAACTTGGAGGGATTATTCAAGGTACTTTTACAATGAATTTGAATATGGTGTAAGAATATACAAATTTTTTTCATAGACATTGTGAATAATTAGGTCAGATTTGATTTTTTCTAAAAGTGATATCTTATTTTTCCAACAAAATATAAGGTATATGTTTTAGTTCTTGCATGTGTTGAGTGCCTTAAGGATGAAATTTCATTCCAAAAACTTGTATACTTGTAGAGAACCCGTTTTTCTTGTGTAATGGAAATTTTTAATACTAATTTTATATTTTTAAAAAATTATCAAAGTCAAGATATGCCTTAAATTACCATGTCTTTTGTTCGTGTAAGCTAAAAGGGTCTTAAAATGATCAAAACAATTTTTTTAGATAGTAGGTATCGGTCTCATCTTGTGCCACATATAACTCATTTGAGTAATGGTTAAGCCAAGAAAAAGCTATAGCATAGAGGTATATATTCTAGGATTTTGATACATGTGAAGACAAAAATAGATTAAAAATAGTAAACAATAATATATATATTTTTAAATTATATATTTCAAATATGCCTAAACGACTTAGTCTATGTCTATAATATCGTTAACAATTGAATTGTTTAGCTTATAGAAAAATAACGTCAAAGACAAAGATATAGAAGGGTATTCACAAAAATGGAGGTTTTTATGAATTTGCAGACCAAACCACTAGGTTTGTCATCCTGAACCTAAGCCTGAGCTAACCATGTCAACATACACCTTGTCAATCCTGCCCAAAAAATTTGAATTCAAATAAGCATGCATGCACTACAAGAACATGTGCACACTC
>ML821245.1:75031-98602 GCA_009831015.1 Picea engelmannii
GATCATTTCAACTCGGTTGTACTGCAATCTCATGATGTCTAGGAATCCAAATGGTGCATTGGAATATCACTCTATATCCACCTCCAAATGTGATCCAAATGGATGTCGGTGGCCTCCCACCTATTCCAACAAGCTCATTTTGGCAGTTTTCCAGTTCGACAGTTTTTTTCTAGTTTTCGGGTCCTTGACTTCTCGGGCTGTTTTAAGGCCCTAAACAACATTTTTAGGGCTCGCCACATTGAACATATGTAGGGATCACCACATGAAATGTGTGTATTCCTCATATGTACCTTTCCAACGAGCTATCATGTTCCTAAAACAAATATTGTATGCAAAAGTTACGACCACGAGAAGTCGATGTACTAACTTACCCAAATGGGGCCCAGGTGACTTTTGGTGCTTCATCTCCTAGGGTTAGGTTTCTGAATGTGTAGGGTTTTTGAAATTCTTGTTTATTGTAAAAATGCCTTGAGATCCTCATTGTAATCATCTTCTGGAGAATGAGCCCAACCGTCACATCTCTTCTTGTTTCTGCTTCATTTTACAGTTTCAACTTATTTCCTTATTGAATAGAAACTAGTTTTACTGTATATCTATTACTTTGTGTTAAGAATATTTTGATAATAATCTGTATTCATTTCGTTCTTCTCATAAAAACTGGATTAGTGGTATCGAAGTGGTTTTCTCCTTGTCGTTCTTAATGCATGTCTCCGATGAGGTCAGGGTACAAAGAATTGGGTCTTAATCTTGTTTCTCTTGAGGAAAAAAGCTCTCGCACGCCCAAGCGACCTCTCATGGAAGGATAAAAGAAAGACGAAGGGACAGGAGATCCCTGTTAGAAAATATTTAATAGACAACGAATGGCATAAGTACAGGAAGAATGTATAGAGGATTGTTGGCATGTTTTACAGGCAACGTATACTTGTCATTGATGGCAAGTACAGTAGTGATGATGGCTTGAGTACAACAACGATGATCAGCGGTGCAGTGATAATCGGGGAAGAGCAACAAACGTGTTCATTGGATCTCTTCCTGAATTCCCGATGGTCGTCAGATCTGAATAAGAGCATGCTGAAGAGGTAGGCCTGTAAGGTTTGAGAAGCATTTATGTTCATTGGATTCCCTTCAAATTCCCGATAGAACGAGGGTCGTCAGATCTGAATGTAGACAAGAAGAGCGCACTGAAGAGGAGGATAGATCTTAGACGTTAGATACAAGTGAAGGACCCGACCATCGTTGGATCAAGGAGAACTTGCACGATCCTTAAAGTACAAGGAGAAGTGGGCGTACAAAATTTCGAAAGAAGGAGGACCGTCCATTTATGGGTAGGACACGTGGGGATAGATCGTCAGTTTGCTGACTGGAGATTCAAAGGATCGATGTTCCCTAGCCTCTCAAAATCACGATATGTGAAATAGCGATTTAATCTCAATCGTCAGATTAAGGTTGAATCTAGACCGTTGATTCCAGTCCATGTCAGAATTTCAGGGATCGAGAGTTTGAGATGTCAAGTAATATCATCCACAGGAATCCCGATTTCACGATATGAAAAATCGTGACATAATAGCAACCGTTGAATCAAGATAATATCTGGATCGTTGATCCAACTCCATATCAGAGTTTCGTGAATCGCAACATGGAGAGACAAGAAAACAATGCAACAAGAATGCCGAAATCGCGATATGCAAAATTGCGATTCAATCGCAACCGTTGAATCAAGATCAGATCTAGACCGTTGATCCAACTCCATATCGGAGTTTCGCGAATCATGACATGGAGAGGGAAAAGGAACAATGCAACAAGAATTTTGAAATCGCGATATGCGAAACCACGATTTAATCACAGCCATTGAATCAAGATTGAATCTAGACCGTTGATCCAAGTCCATTTCGGGGTTTCGAGGATCGAGTGTTGGAGATGTCAAAGAATATTAACATCTAGAATCCCGATATCGTGATATGAGAAATCGTGACGTAATTGCAACCGTCAGATCAATATGTGATATGGACCATTGATACGACTCCATTACGGAGTTTTGTGGATCGGGACTTTAAAGTGACAAAAACACTGAACGTCAAGAGTGTCAAAATCGCGATGTGTGAAATATCGACTGAATTTGAACCGTTAGATCAAGATGTGATCTGGACCGTTGATCTGACTTCTTTACGGAGTTTCATGGATCGAGATTTGGAAGTGACAAGAACATTGAACATCAGGATTGTCGAAATCGCGATATGCGAAATTGCGGAATGATATGAACTATCAGATCAAGTGTTGATCGGAGGGTTACTGTTCTCTCTCACAGTTAACTCCTCAGTTTCGAATCCATTAGCGAAATGGATTCATGATTGCCGATTAGTTGGCATTTCAATTGCTGAGACAATTGTCTTCCTTTTGCCTAAGGATATGGGAAGTTGAACCACCGTGGGTGTGTATAAAATAAAATGAGACAGACAGCGTGAAGTTGGTTGTTCTGTATGAAAAAATGAATAAAACTGTAAGAAAGGGAAAAACATACAACGCAGAGTGAGATAGAGAATATGCACAGTGTGAGATGAAACTCAGGGAAGAGTAATAGATGATTAAGAAAACTTGAAGCAGAGAAGAATGACAGAAGAAGTTGATGTAGAGCAGACCTACTGAACAGACAGAGGAAGAAAAGAATTGCAGAACAGTTAGACGAAGACCAGATTTACAGAACAAAGAAAGATGGGTAAGAATTGATTTATCTGTGTAGTTGAATGTTTATTTATTCATTCATGTTTTAGGGAGGTTGGGAGGTGCTCGGGAGGACTGTTGTCTTCAAAGGTTCAAGTGAGAGCTTGAACACAAGAAGTTGTAGCTTCCATCTGGTTGCAACCAGAGAAACCAGGGTGGCAGGGTGGTGCAAGGGAGAATAAGTGTTCTCTGTTATACAAGTTGGAGCCTTTGTAACTGGAAGTTGGTGCTTCCATCCAGTTGGTGCTGGAACACTAAGGGAGTTGGTGCTTCCTTCTAGTGGGTGCTAGAGAAACCAGAGAGTTGGTGCTCTCAAACAAGTTGTAGCTTGTAAAACAGAGGTAGCATCCTCACATTGAGTTGGTGCTCAATTATAGATGATGTACAGAACTTAAAAGACTACCTATCATTTTGAAGAAGAAGAGGTTTTCTCCCTTTATGGGTTTCCTCGTGAAAATATTTCTCTGTGTATACCTTATGTGTGACTGATTCTCTTTACTTTTACTGTCCAAATGTTGTATATTGTTGATGATCACTTGAAGAAATATTAATAATGTTTTAATAGACTTAAAATTGTTTAAGCTCAATTACAATTGATTCAACCCCCCTCTCAGTTGTTTTAGTAATCTCAATAATCCCTTCAAAATGTTTATCAAGGAATCCCTCACGCAAAAGAGGAACGCGATGATGTATAGATTTTCACAAATCCTTTAGCGACTACCAATAGGTGACGCATCTTCCTCGGACGGAGGTGTTGCCCACTTCAAGGTACAAATAAACTTTGATATTCCTATATTTGAAGGTCAGATAGATGCAGATGTTGTACAAAAATGGTTGAAACTGCTAGAAGGGTATTTCTCTGTCCATAACTTCTCAAATAGAGAAAATATTACTTTTGCGCTCCTTAAAGTCATTCCCCATGTCAAATATTGGTGGTAAAATTTCTATGAGCATAAGGAAACACATGAACCCTCATTATTCACAATTGCGATCACCTAGGAGTCCTTTAGGGATGATATTAAGGAAAACTACTACCCCATTGGAAGTTATGATCATGTATACAAAATGGATCACATTGCGACAGGAAAGAGACCAAGCAGTGCCCGAATTCACAAATATCTTCCATACCTTGTGCACCAAGATGGGTATAAAAATTTTTGAGCGACATATGATGCTTAAGTATCACAACGCTCTGCATAGATACATTCAATCTGAAATGGATTTTCTGTACATCTCATCCTTGGGCACGGCCTACCGATATGTTGTCAAAATCGAGTAGAAGCTCAAACAAAAGACGCAGAAAATTTGGCCTGGGAACCCCTCACAACAAAATCCAGGAAAGGGCATCCCCCACCTGCAAAAAAAAGGACAGATAAAAGACATACCACATCAGGACAACCGGTCTAGCTTGCAAGCAAAGAAGGACACCGAAAAGACAAAGAAAGATATCGGGAAGTGGTGTGACTTCCATGAGAGACCCTGGCATAACACTGTTGATTGCCACTCAAAGAAATCATTGGAGGCTGAGGTGAAAGATTCTGAATCAAATGTGGGTTCTGACTCTGAGTCAGAACAAGAAAGGTGGAGACATATCATTTATGCACAACCTAGTGCTACCATTTCTACCACCAAGCTCCAACCCGGTGAACTAGATGAGCCATAGGAAGGCAAGTGCATTTTTCATTCATGAATGTGGGTGAAGGGTACCCTGCTACAATTCATTGTTGATAGCGGTAGCTAGAAGAACCTCATCTCAACAGAGGTTGTCAAGTGAATTACCCTGCCAAAAACACTGCGCATGCATCCCTACACCATCTGATGGCTCCACCAATGAAGCGACAGTCATGTCAGCCAACAATGTCTCTTGTCATATGGTATCAAGCCATTCAAAGATGAGGTATTGTGTGATGTTTCCTCTCTTGAAGTTTGTAATTTTATTTTGGACCAACCATATTTATGGAAACTCCATGTTGTATATAAGTCTAGGCCTCGCAGTGTTACTATTACTTTGAACAAGTAATTGTACAGGATACCGGAGGCAGTCCCACCTAGTTCTATTTCCTTGATTTCTGCCAAGCAATGCAAGAAGGTCATCTCTCAAATGGGGATGTTTGTCTTCTTCATGATTCGCTCTCATAATGACTGAAAGATTGCAGCCACATTCGAGGTCTTCACGGTTGACCTCTCCACATAGCAGAAGAAAGTGGATAAGGTCATGGAAGCATACTCGAATATCTTCTCAAACCTACCAGAGTACCCTTGCACTATCAAGTCAAGCACCCAATTTATATAACCCATGACGCACTGCTTCCTAATGGGCCAGTATACCACTGCTTTATGTTAGAGAATGAGGAGATCAAGTGGAAAATCCAATAAATACTACACAAGGGGTACATCAGTCCCAGATCATCACCTTGTCGAACCCCAATCATGATGGTACAGAAGAAAGATGGAACCTGGAGACTCTGCATTGATTATCAGGCCTTCAATAAAATCATAGTCAGAAACTGGTACCTAATTACTTGAATCGATGACCTCCTTGATCATCTCACGACAGCTAAATACCTTAGTAAGATTGATCTGAAATATGGCTACCACTAGGTCCCGATAGAAAAAATAGATGTATGGAAGACCACCTTCAATTCAAAGGAAGTTATTTTTGAATGGTTGGCCATGCTCTTTGTCTTGACAAATTCTCCAGCCACTTTCATGAGGATGATGGATGATATCCTGCAAACATTCACCAATAATTTTGTAGTGGTGTATCTGGATGACATTCTCATTTACAACAAGACTTGGGTAGAACACTTACAACATATTCAACACGTTTTGCACACCTTGCAGCAGCACAAGCTATACGCCAACTTGGAAAAATGCTCCTTCGACATGGATAGGGTCCATTACCTGGGCTACATCATTGATCAACAATGTGTACATGTGGATCCAGCCAAGATATAAGTCATTTGTGATTGGCCAGCCTCGGCCACACTCATAGAGCTTTAGAGCTTCTTGGGTCTTTCCAATTTCTACCATAGGTTCATGCTGGGATTGTTCCATATTTCATGAGCCCTCAACCAAGTAACTAGGGGTGGTGGTAAGGATAAATTTGTGTGGGGTCAGTCTCAACAACAAGTGTTTGATGATTTGAAGCAACGCTTGTGCTCATCCCCAATACTTTTACTACTGGATATGAAACACCCCTTTGAGATCAAGACAGATGCTTTAGACTATGTTGTGGGCGTCATTCTCACTCAACAAGACCACCCCATGGCCTATCATAGTGAGACACTATCAGATGTTGTCCGTAATTACCCTACTTACGACAAAGAAATGTACTCCATTATGAAAGCCTGTCATGAATGGAGACATTACATTCTTGGGAAGGAGACAACCATCCACACTAATCATAAGCCACTGCGGTTCATGTAGACACAAGGAAAATTGCAGAATCACTACCATCAGAAGTTGTCCACATACTTGCAACAATTCCACCTCAACATTAAGTATAAAATAGGAATAACCAACCGTGTCGTTGATTGCCTCAACAGACCACAATTCTTGACACTCACCACGGTGCTAGACTCTTGCACCCATGAGACCTTTGGATGGCCCCAAATCTATGAGATAGACCTAGACTTCACCACCACCTACCAAATGTTGGGTGCGAAAAAAATTGTCACTAATTTCCATCTTCATGATGGGATGTTGTGTCATCTGGGACATATCTACATTCCATCAAGTGAGTGAGCAAATATGATCTAGGAATCCCACTACAGTCGGGTGGAAGGACATTCTGGTGTCGAAAAGACAATGGAAATGATGCAGAAACATTTCTATTGGATGAAACTTCGATATAAGGTCAACAATTTTATGAAGTTCTACATTTCTTGCGCTATTGCCAAACTAAACACTAAGAAACAGGTCTTGTACACCCCTTTTCCTACTCCTGACAGGTCATCGAAATCCATCGCCATGGACTACATGTCACGCCTCTCGTCCACCAAGCGGGGAAATGACTGTGTTTTTGTGGTTGTTGGTCGCTTTTCTAACATGTTGATTATGGCCACCTACAAGAAGAGCATCACAGTAGAGGCCAGTGCCAATCTCTTCTTTCAACGAGTTTGGGTAAATTTTAGAATCCCACAAACAATTGTCTCTAATCGGGATAATAAATTTCTCATCACATTCTAGTCGAGCCTCTGGTCACTACTGAACATGAAGCTCAACAAATCCATAGCCTTCCACCCCCAGAAAGATGGTCAAACTGAGGTCATGAATCGAATGATTGTTCATATCTTGCACATGTATAATTCCAAGCACCCTCTCACATGGTATGAGAGTCTTCCTTGTGTCCAACATAGCTACAAACGAGCCCTGCATAGCTCAACTGGCCACAACCCCTTTCAAGTGGGGTTGTTATTCCAATTATTGGGTCCCATAGATGTTTCACTAATGCTTGCAGTCACCTAAGTCGACTCATCTCCTGCTCCAATTGAATCTAAAAAAGCCACTGGTTCATTGAGAGGATCCAACACATCCGCCAACAGGTTCGGGATATCGTACAAAATTCCAATGACAAGTACAAGAAACACCATGATCAACACCGAGTGCCACATAAGTTTCAGGTGGGTGAAAAAGTTTGGTTTCATTTGTAGAAAGAATTCCTTACCAGACCCCATCGAAATATTCTACCACTCTATTATGGGTCGTACACTATCACCAAGGTTGTGGGTGATAATTATTTTGAGTTCAACATTCCTCCTTTCCTTAACCTGCACCTAGTGTTCAACATAGATCTCCTTCGACCTTATGTCCCACCATTATTGGACACCGTAGAGATAGTAGAACAAATGAAACCAACAGAGCTCAACCCCGACTGCATACACCAAGAATCCATTGATCAAATTGTAGAAAAATAGGTCAAGGGCACTCACCAACAAAGGATCCAACTTTATCAAGTTGCCAAAGCAGGGAAACTCCTCCACCAAGCCAAGTGGCTCACCAAGGGCCAAATTCAACAAAAATTTCCTCATATAATGGGGGAAATAAATTCCATGGAGACCATTTCTTCCTAAGGGGGTAGGATTGATCCATATGGATTTTGCTGGCCTCCCACCTATTTCAATTGGCTCATTTTGGTAGTTTTCCAGTTCGGTAGTTTTTTCCTATTTTTCGGGTCCCTGACTTCTAGAGTCGTTTTGAGGCCCTAAATAACATTTTTAGGGCTCTCCATAGTCCTTATCTATAGATCTCACCACAATCATCGTACGCCTAAAAAAAAAATCGTATGCAAAAGTGACGACCCCAAGAAGTTGATGTACTAACTTACCCAAACATGGCCCACATGGCTTTTGGTGCTTCATCTCCCAGGGTTAGGTTTTTGGATGTCTAGGGTTTTTGACATTCCTGTTGATTGTAAACTCGCCCTGAGAGCCTCATTGTAATCATATTCTGGTGAATGAGCGCATCCATCACATCTCTTTTTAGAGATAAGCCACCACCATTCTAGTAAGCTTATTTCCGCTGCATTTTACAGTTTCAACTTATTTCCTTATTGAATAGAAACTAGTTGTACTATCTATCTGTTATTTTGTGTTAAGCATATTTTGATAATAATTTGTATTCATTTCATTCTTCTCATAAAATCCAGATCAAAACAGTCCTTTCAATTTGGTTTCACTACAATCTCATAATCTATAAGCCTCCAAATGGTCATAATGTCCATTTTAGTAGGTTCCATTCCTCCAAATATCTTGTCACCAGACCTAGAGCTTGACATAGACCATGACCTAGACCAACACATAGAGATAGATCTAGATTTAGACATTGACCTAGAGCTTGATGTAGACAATGACATAAATCCCCCTAGCTCCATCTAAGCGTAGGAATAACTTACACTCAATCCTTAACCCCGTATTAACTCGAGCCCTGAGTGCATTATGCATATACCTTGTATACAACCCTTTCACCCACATCACCCACATATTGGTTCTCTAACCATTTATTTATCCTTGAAAACACTTTCAATCCTAACCCCTCAGGCCTTAGTTATCCCCATACCCCTATACAGTTTTATTCATAAAAAAATTTGGTGGATATTAAATGCGATATCTGTTGCATTAAGAGCATGCATACACTCCTATGACTTGATTGAGTTGGTCGTTTAAACTTAGCAGGAAAACGTGCATGTTCCTAGAACATGCACTTGCTTTAGTGCGCATGCATTCTAGGAATCTGTGTGCATTCCTCCTGGGAATGTTTTGGTGCCAAGAACACCCCACCTCATCTATCTCATGGTCGAGCAAAAACACGACAGTTTCAGACAAAAGCATCCTACACATATAGGTTTTACTTTTTTAGTGTTCTTGTTAGATTCATAAAGACTTTTGTGTTATTACCAGACCATTGCATGAAAATTTGGAAGACAACTTTGTCAAGTGCAATTGGAATTGTTGTTTGTATCTAATTGTGTCTTCTTGGAATTGGAAGACAATTTTTTCCAAGTGCAATTGGAATTGTTGTTTGTATCTTCTTGTATCTTTTTGGAATTGGAAGACAAATTTGTCAAAGTGTGATTGGAATTGTTGTTTGTATCTTCTTGTTTCTTCTTAGACTTGGAAGGCAAATTTGTCGAAGTGAAATTGGAATTATTTTTTGTATCTTCTTGGAATTGGAAGACAAATTTGCCCAAGTGCAATTGGAATTGGAATTATTAGATCTGTCTTCTTTTGCAATACAAAAACAAATTTTTCCACTTGGTTGTTCCTTATTACATAATACAAAGACAAATTTGTGGTGGGTTTTTGGAAGCCAATTCTTATCTTTAAACATGGGGAACCATCAGATTCAAGAAATAAAGTCCTCTAGAAAAAATAAACCGATCGAAAAGGTATAAGAAGAAAGAGAAAAAACAAATTTATGTGTGTCAAAGCATAGACTTTCACATTAGGGAAATCTAATTTCTAGTGGAATAGATGGCACTATTGTTTCTCCTCCATCATCAGAAGAAAAACACAAGAGTTCATTAGAGAGAAATCCAAACAATATCTCATCAAGAAAACCTTTTGTGGATGACCATATGATGGAGGATTTTCTTGGAGCTGATTATACAATGGATGAAATTACAGAAGCAACTGGTGTACAACATTTTGGTGAAGAAGGTCCTATGGTGAAATATCTTGTTGGACAGTCAAATGTTCTAGAAAATAAAAAATCCCATGTGCACTCTCCTCCCATAGTTGATCCATCTACGATTGAAGAGGAGAGAACTTCAACATTGCTAACTCCACAACAGGGAGGTCAAGAGTCATAGGATAGGGGTTCATCGTCCCTACCTTGATTGAGCATTGCACGACAAAGAACTCCTAAACAAATTCAGGTTGATGAAAGTGTTCTAACATCACTTGAATATAAGTTACCTAACTGTAATATTTGTTATCACTCTTATAAATTATTCAAGAATATTTTGAACCAAAATCCTATGTTGCTAAATGTCAATTATCTTTATCTTTGTTAAAATCTAGAAGTTTGACTATTGTTAGGAGAATTTCAGGCATTAAAACAATCAAAAGTGTAGAAATAAGTCAACATATAGTACAAAACCTTGTATATTCTTTTCAAAGAATTGGTAAGAAGTCTCGTTCTAAAGACCGCAATGTAGGCCAATGTGTCTTGTCCTAGTCAATTGTTAGCAAGATTACAAGAAAACATCGCTTTCTACAACAAATCTCTCACCTCTTGAAATGCAATTTCAAAACCCTTAGAAAGTATTCTCATAGATGAAATAGCCTCAATACAGGTGCCCCAATAGATTTATGGGCCTTCACTGAAAGGCTACCTCGTTCTGACATGAAGTTAATTGAAGCAGTTAAGGGACTACTTTAGGATTTCTGACATGATAACACAAGGCCCTCTTCCAATCAAAAAGATGTACTAAAATTGAGAAGGGGATATAGGGACCATGAACCCCATATTAAACACTATATTGACATTACACATACATAATTGTATGAGAGATTCAAAACAATACATAGTGCACTTAACTTAGGGCAAATATATTTCCATAAATGTAATCCTTAGTATGTTAGAATAAACACAATTTGTAAGACTTGTTCTTGTAGATATCACATTGAGTATGGTTATTATTATGAAACACACACACACACACACACACACACACACACACACACACACACATATATTCATATTTTTCATAACACCCTTTCGCAGGAATGCCCAATTACATTTTCTTTGTCGTCGTCTAGAGACATATGCACAACATATTGTGTACAAGGCCAGAGGTTTTTACATTTGATCAAAATACATTCTTAGATGGGACATACCCAAGGTGCAGTGGAATGACATTACTAAGAAAGTGAATCCATGTAAGCGATGAGTATGGATTGGGGAGGAAGGAGGTTTCATTGCAAAGCTTTAAATATGTGGCATATGATATTGATGGAGGACAAGAGAGAAAAAAATACACAATTGGTTACTTCCCAAGTATGAGTTTGTGACTTCATGAAGGAGTTCATCGAAAATACATGACATTGTGTTCAACATGTCCATTTGCCTCGATGGTAGGATGAACATTTTAGAATATGCAGGGATACATTTCTTGTTGGTATTGTGTTATCAGTAGTTTATTTTACTGAGACTTACACCCTTCAACCACAAAATGAGATTCAAAGCCAATATTATCACTGAGAAAAGGTTAGCATAATGATACATATCACATACAAGCATGGACAAGGTAGTAATGAACAAAACAGAGTTATATTGAAAGAGTATCACTTCTACATAAGTGATGATTGGTGCCATGACTTAGCCTATGTACTACATTGTTTTCAGTTATTCTAAAATCACCTCAAGGAGAATAACATACAGATGGATTAACACTGGATTTGGTTATATGGTTATGCATACTAGTTAAAAAATACTCGTGTATTTCAATGGTTGTGTATGTTGCACAAAAAACTAAAGGTACCACACATTTGGAATTATTTTGAGTATGAGAATGGGAAAAAGGAGCATGATGGAGCATGTGCATGCACAAAAGTATTATTACACAGGAAATAAATGAATTTTACTACTACTTCCCTCATTCGATATGAAAAATCCATTGTTGAATGATGTTATTGAGTAATGGGAAAGGGAACAAGAACCCATGAATACCAAACAATAAATGACATGTACATAGATATTTTTGGGAGAGGGCTGATGTAGATCGATCACAATGGTATGAATGAAAAAAAAATAGGGGAATCATGGATTCCATTTAGTTAGAACATCACACAATGCAATAGTTGAAATATGGATGAGAAAACTCTCTCACTTTTGTGGTCCATGTAGTAGTAATGAATGGGATGATTGTAAATTGACAAATTGGGTTGATATATGGGATCGTTTATCACTCCCCATTGGTCAATGTATAATTATTAAAGTATCCCAATTGAAGGAGGAACAATCAAGTATTTCAGTAGATTATGATCATGTCTCAGATCTTGTATTGCTAGGTTCATTGAATCCTTCTATTAAATTTTGAATTACTAGAATGAATGTGTTATGCTTTGGTCATTTAATGGAATCACATTTTGGCACTCCATTTTTTTAGGGCACATATATGCAGTGGTTTCCCCAAGAAATAATGAATGGGGCACTGATTATTGGTTGGCATGATGCTTACAGGGAAAGTATACCCTCATGTGATTAGTAATAGACTCTGAAGTCATTGAATTTTTGACAGGGTCAATGGTTATTAAAGGAGAATATCTGACACATGATGAAAGAAAACGAAAGAAAGGTGGTTATGTATTTCAATATTATAAACCAATTCAAGTTGTATACCACTTTACAAACTTGGTTATTGGTACAAACCTCCAACTACAAATAATGGCAAGCAAGAAGTCATCAAAGCTATGATACTTCTTGCCTTACTCTGAGAACGAGAAGTTAATTGAAATTTTCAGTATTAGAAGTGATCTTAGAGGTCTACTTGAATGACCATATAGGTATCCAAAATGAATAATTTTTGCTTCATTTTAACTGATGTTAAAATATTTGTAATGTTGTTAAAATATACCTCGCCTTAAAACATACCCATGCCATACCTTTCTTTGCCTTGCCTTGCCTTCACTTTCCATGTCATGCCTTGCCTTCACTTTCCATTCCATGCCATGCCATTCATTTTATTCATTTGTTTTACCTTTTGATACAGGTGGATATCGATGGCTACCCACCTTCTCCAATTGGCTCAGAACAGTTTTCTAATAGTTTTGGTAATTTACTATTTTAACAGTTTTTAACTTTCGAGGCCATCTTAAGGGCCTATATGAATGTTTTTTTGGGATCTATATTATCAATGATATTCAAAGGAAATAATTGATCCCCTTAAACTAATATCCTTGAATATACCTTTCCAATGAGCTATCGTGCACCCCAAACAAAGATCGTATGCCAAAGTTATGCCCCGAGGAAGTTGATACACCAAACTACCCAGAACATGGTCCACAAAATTGTTGGGTTTTCATCTTCTGGGGTTAGGGTTTTGGATTTTATTTATGATAAAAATTCCTTTGGAGCCTCATTGTAAAATCATCTTCTTGCGAATGTGAGTAGTGGACACATCTCTTCTTAGAGATAAGTTGCCACCATTCTAGCGAGTCTTTCACTTTGTATTTTTACAGTCTTTGTACAATTTCGCTCATTAATAGAAAATTGTGTATTACTGTATCTATGTGTTTATGGTTGCATCTCTGATACATTTATGTTATATTATTGGATATCCGAGATATCTTTGTACATTGATTTATTATATCTCTGCTCTCATTTCGTGCCAAAAATAATCCGGATTAGTGGTATCAGAGCAAGATGCTCTTGATCATTTTTCAGTGCATGTCCCTGACGACGTACGAGTATAGAAAGTTTGGTTTCGATATTATCTCTATTGGACATAATCGCTCTCACATTTCCAAGAAACTCTCAATGGCGGAAGAAAATAAAAATGGCAGAGAAGACAATTCTATTAATCTGTTGCTTGATCAAGCTCCCAAGCGATAGAGGGACGAAATGATAGAGAAATTTTCCCACATCCTTCAACACCTACCCATAATAACAAGCGCATCTTCATCAAGTGGCCACTTTGGAATTACCTCTCCCTTCAAGGTACAAGATAATTTCGATATTCCCATATTTGAAGGATAGATAGATGCAGATGCCTTAGAAAAATGGTTAAATACGCTAGAAGGTTATTTGTCTATTCATAATTTCTCTAACAGGGAAAAGATCACCTTCTCACTCCTTAAGGCTCTCCCCCATGTCAAACATTGGTAGGAAAATTACTGGGAGCAAAGTTCCACTGAGGATTCTGGAAAATATGGGGCTGAGCTTACTTGGTATTTTTTGGTGGATCCGGTAAAGGAACAATATTACCCTGTTGGCAACTATGAGGACCAATATGTTAAGAGTCAAATACCTGAATACAAAATATCACAATAGATCCAAAAATATTTGAATACAATCACCACACGAGATATATGAAATGATATAGAAAACCACAACTTTATTATATCAAACCCTTGAGGTAGGGCAACACCATACAATGGATCCTATAATGGAAGGGATCCTTTCCTGTTCACTTGCCTCTTCGAGGGGGCATCCTCCTATTGAGCTATCACTCCAAATACAATATTTCTCTTCATGTCTCATTACATTGCTTGAACCCCTTTATATAGTGCTATCATCTCCTAAGAACATTCTAGAGGAAGAATCGTCTAAAAGTAGAACCTTCTAAGAAGTCCTCTTCATTTATTATATCTAACTACCCATTTATTATATCTAACTACCATACTGGGTCTTATTTAATAATATAGTGGACTTAGTCCACCTTACATTGAATGACCTCCACTATTATCACTATGGGCCCTCTAGCCCCCCCCCACTACCTCTCTAGCTACCTTACAGTCCATCCCCCTTATGAAAGCATTGTCCTCAATGCTTGATGTACAATCATATACCAGGGTCCCATGGATAATTGTGGACCATAATGCTAAAGAAGACTGGAGAACGAAGGTCCCATGTAGAAAGGAAAGCCACCATGCTGATGTAGTTCGACCACCATTGTAAGCCAGGGTCCCATGTCCAAGTGCTCATGTGAACTCCCCGTGGAAGATTTTGGAACCCAATAACCAACTCAAAATGATGCTCCAAATACTGACACCTATCATGTGGATCAAAATAAGAAGATCCATCCACATAGTGGAAAAGGGTCATAGCATAGTCTGGATTGAATAATACCACTATAGAATATGTACACTGGATGCTGGTAACTAGCTCCTGATGTGGGACATTGATTTTCTCTACAGAAGGTGGAGTAGAGTCATCAAATAAAATATGAAAGTGGTTGTGATCCTAGAAATGACAACTATCCATATACCAATCAACACAATCTGCCTCAAAATCATACCAAGCATATATTTCTTGATTATATTCATCCCTGAGGCCCTCCATAAGAAATCTCTCCTGCACGTTATTCAATGAATCTTGAATACTACGAAAACTATCATTGAGGCCGTCTGTGAGGCTGTTTGTGAGGCCATGTACAAATGCATCCAATCTGTCATCCAATGTGTGAAACAATTGGGATTTGAATGATTCAATATTTTCTTTCAGGTTTTGAGAAGAAATAGCTATCTGTATATCCAATGAACTCACCCAATAAGTTACAGTAGAAAATCGCGGTTTTTTCTGGAAAAACCCTAAAAAACTATTGAAGTTAAAATGCTCATAACTTCACTTCCCGGACTCCATTTTGGCTGATTTGTTTTTTGAAATTGGGTGAAATTGTGAGAGGAACTTAGATTTGTAATTTATTTGGGCAAATTGAGCCTCCAAATGCTACAGAAAAAAAAAAAATTGCCGCCGTCCGCGGAAAAAATCCTGAAAATTTGCAGATTTTAAAACTTCAATATCTTGACTTCTCGGACTCTGTTTCGGATGATTTTTTTTTTCAAATTGAGTTTTTTTATGAGAGGAACTCAGATATACAACCCTTTTCTACAAATTTTGCACATAAATGTACCAAAAACTTCAAGAATGTCGCGTCCCTCTTTTTTCTTCTCCGAAAAAAAATATGCAAAAATAAAAAATATTTGCCCACAATGTTTGCCCAAGGAAAGTTCTCTGATCCCACTTGTTAAGAACCAAATACTGAATACAAAAGCACCACAACAGATATATAGGAACAATATAGAAAAACCACAACTTTATTACATCAAACCTTTGAGGTAGGGCAACACCATGGAATGGATCCTATTATGGAAGGGATCCTCTCCTGTTCACTTGCCTCTTCGAGGGGGCATCCTCCTATTGAGCTACTGCTCCAAATACAATATTTCTCTTCATGTCTCATTACATTGCTTGAACCCCTTTATATAGTGCTATAATCTCCTAAGAACATTCTAGAGGAGGAATCTTCTAGAAGTAGAACCTTCTAAGAAGTCCTCTTACATTTATTATATCTAACTACCCATTTATTATATCTAACTACCATTTTGGGTCTTATTTAATAATATAGTGGACCTAGTCCACCTTACATTGAATGACCTCCACTATTATCACTATGGACCCTCTAGGCCGCCCCCCCACTACCTCTCTAGCTACTTTACACAATATATGAGATGGACCACACTATGGAAAGAGAGGGGACAAATAGTTCCAGACTTCACCAATACCTTCTATACCCTGCGCACCAAGCTGGGTATCAAAGACTCTAAAAAAATTTTGTTTTTGAAATGTCGTGGGGCTCTACATAGGTACATCCAAACTAAAATGGATATTCTAGACATCTCATCACTCTGTGTTTTTTATTGATATGATGTTAAAATCGAGATGAAATTTAAGCACCAAAAAAAATGGGAGTTTGGGTCTTCAAATCCGTAACAACCAAAGTATGATAATGATGAACCTAACAAAAAGCATCCTGAAAACTAGTCCAAGCCATAGGAAAATAAGAGTGAGGGAAAGATGAAGAAGGACACTGAAAAATGGTGTGATTTCCAGAAAATCACCTGGCACAACATCGATGAATGTCGGTCAAAACAGTCATTGGTGGCCGAGACAAAAGACAAGTAGCCGAACCCTGATTCTGAATTTGATTATGAAAATATTGATAGAATACAGATCATCGATGCATAACCCACTGCCATTATCACGACCACACCAATTCAACATGAAGAACCAATAGATTTTGAAGAGGGGGAGCATCTTTTTCATTCGTAGATGTGGGTGAAGGGGACCCCGCTACATTTTATTGTTGATAGCGGAAGTGAGAAGAACCTCATCTCAACAAAGGTCGTCAAACAGTTGGAATTGTCAACAACACCACACCCACAACCATAAGTACCTCRCCTTTCAAGGCACAAGATAATTTTGATATTCCCATATTTGAAGGAGAGATAGATGCAGATGCCATAGAAAAATGGTTAAATATGCTAGAAGGTTAATTCTTCGTTCATAATTTCTCCGACATGGAAAATATCACCTTCACACTYCTTMAGACTCTCYCCCATGTCAAACATWKGTAGGAAACTTACTCAGAGMAAAGTTCCACAGAGGAGTCTGGAATATATGGGGTCGAACTTACTTGGTATTTTTTTGTGGATGGAGTAAAGGAACAGTATTACCCTATTGATAACTATGAGGACTAATACATGAGATGGACCACTCTGCAACAAGAGAGGGGCCAAAAAGTTCCAGAGTTCACCAATACCTTCTATACCATGTAGACCAAACTGGGTATCAAAGACTCTAAACGACATTTGGTTTTGAAATACCGTGGGGCTCTACACAGGTACATCCAAACTGAAATCGATTTTCTGGACATCTCATCACTCGGTGTTGTTTATCGATATGATGTTAAAATCGATCAGTAGTTTAAGCACCAGAACAAACGGGAGTTTGGGTCTGCAAATCTGTAACAACCAAAGTATGATAACGACCAACGTAACAAAAAACATCCTGAAAACCAACCCAAGCCACATGAAAATATGAGTCATGAAAAGACGAAGAAGGACATTGAAAAATGGTGTGATTTCCAGAAAATCCCTTGGCACAACACTGATGAATGTCGTTCAAGACAATCATTGGTGGCAAAGACAAAAGATAAGGAGTTGAACCCTGATTCTGAATTTGACTATGAAAATACTAATAGAAAACAGATCATCGACGCAGACCCCACTGCCATTGTTATGACCGCAACAATTCAACGAGAAGAACCAATAGATTTTGAAGAGTGGGAGTGCTTTCTTCATTCATCAAATGTGAGTGAAGGGGACCCCACTGCATTTTATTGTTGATAGTGGAAGCCAGAAGAACCTCATCTCAACATAGGTCATCAAACAGTTGGGATTGTCAACAACACCACACCCACAACCATACAACATCGGGTGGCCTCGCCAGGGACGATATCTTCATGTCAGCCAACAATGTCGATTGTCTTACAACATCCAACCCTTCAAGGACGAGGTATTATGTGGTGTTTCTCCCTTGGATGTCTGTGATGTTATCTTGGGCCAACCATATATGTAGAAGCGCCATGTTATTTATGATTCTCGACCTCGTAGTTTCATTTTTACCGTGGAGGGTTATCTCTACAGAATACCAGAGGTAATTCCAACTATTGTAACACCTAAAAAATGTCACAAGGTAGTATCTCATACTACAAAATTTAGCTTCTTCATAGTTTGTTCAAAGCGTGAATAGAAGAACACCACTGCAGCATGAGTCCAAGCACCTTCTATCCATCAGAAGCAGGTTGATAAGATTGCAACAAAGTGTAAATATTCCTTCTGTACATGGTATCTCATGTAGCCAGACTGGTTAAAAAGGCCCAACTCTTCCAGCCATAGGTTCATGACAACCTTCAACAAGCTAAGCAACACAACTTCTCCAATAAGGCAAGAAACTCATCAAGATGCAGATTGAACAAACACATTTCCCTCTCCCCCGGGCACTCAATGCAATGGATACCATTGCTTCCTAAGGAGGGAGGATTGATCCAAGTGGATATCGGTGGCCACCAACCTTCTCCAACTGGCTCAAAATAGTTTTCTGACAATTTTGGTAATTTACTATTTTTAGCAATTTTTAACTTTTGGGACCATTTTGAGGACCTAAATGAATGTTTTTTTTTGTGATCGAGATTATCAGTCTCTAATTGAACCCCCTAAATGAATCTCCTTGACAATACCTTTCCAATGATATATCATGTTCCCCAAACAAATATCGTATTCCAAAGTTACACCCTAAAGAAGCTGATACACCAAACTACCCAAAATGGGGTCCACAAAATTATTGGTTTTTCATCTTTCAGGATTAGGGTTTTCTATTTTCTTTATGATAAAAAGACCTTTGGAGCCTCATTGTAAAATCATCTTCTTGTGAATGTGAGTAGCAGACACTCAGAGATAAGCTGCCACCATTTTAGCGAGTCTTTAACTCTGTATTTTTTACAGTCTTTGTACATTTTCGCTCATTAATAGAAAATTGTGTATTATTGTATCTTTGTGTTTATGGTTGCATCTTTGATACATTTATGTTATATTATTGGATATCTGAGATATCTCTGTACATTGTTTTATTATATCTCCACTCTCATTTCATGCAAAAAATAATTCAGATCACCTTTTCCATGCCATGCCATGCCATGTCATTCCATAGCATGCCATGCTTTTCCATTCATGTCTTGCCTTCACTTTCCTTTCGTTGCCTTCACTTGCCTTGCCCTGCCTTAATTTGCCTTGCCTTCACTTTCCTTACCATAAGTTGTCTTTCTTTTTCCATGTCATGCCATGTCATTCCATGGCATGCCATGTGTTTCCTTCACTTTCAATGACATTCATGCATTGCCTTGCCTTCACTTGCTTTGTCTTTCCATACCTATAGCTTTCATCTTTTTAACCATTTTTTCTTGAGAATTTTGTCCGTTTTAGGACTCTGAAAATTCAATCTTAAGACCTTAGAGAGCTTTGTTTGCTAAATGGAATTCAGCTTCAATATCGAGAGATGATTACTATTGTGCCCCATATCAAAAGGTTTCTCTTAGACTTGAACTTGACTTTCCCCATTTACATATGCTTGGAATGAAAAAAACCACAAGTTCAAAAAAGTAAGCAGAACCTTGATGCATTATAAAATTGAAATATTGGGAGAGCAAGGATGAGATGGATGAATTACGAGTGGACAAGTTGCAAGAAAAAATGGATCTTTTTGCAGCATTTGCCAAATTCCAAAAAGCGATGAACTTGTTTTGTGTTCGTTTCGAGAGAGACATCATACCTGAATCATAAGATCTTGATTATATAATTATATATGCATGAATAGGAGCAAATTTTTACTTATAGAAGTTGTTTGCACTCTGTACGGAAGAAATGCATTAAAAATATATAGTTCATATATATAAAATACTAATCAACCATGAGTTTATTGTTTCATAGTAATTAGTATAAATATATTTTATGCATGACAAAAGTTAGTGTCACACACCAACATAATATTTGCTTAGATTTATATAAGCATATTTTATATAAAAAAAAAATATTATTATATAAAGAATATATATTTTAATATAAAGTTGTATGTTTGAATTCATATTTAATATAAAAATAATAATTATAATAATAAAAAAAATTAATATGATGATGGTGGTTGTTAAAGTTTAATATATTAAATATGGTTTATGGGACCTTTCTTTTTTATGATAAAAAATTATTTGGAACGGTTTAAAATATGATTTGAATGTTAAAAAAGATTATTATAGTTTTGATGACTTAGATTATTATAACAAATATTTTGAAATTAAAATCTAATTAATTATAGATAAGTAAAACCATAAATGTAAATAAATAAACAATAAATCTAATATAAATAAATAAAATGATAAAATTAATTTTATTAATTAAATATAATAATAGTAAAATAATTCAAATATATAAATAAATAAAAAGAGAAAATGAAACATATTAACTAATTAAATTGATTGAATGCTTTAAATTTTATGCATGAAATCTTAAAAATATATTTTTATTCAAATAATACTAATTATAATATAACCTAAAAAAACCTATTATAAAACTGTAACACACCATCCATGAGTAAATATAACAATCTTCTTCACATATTTAATATAAAAAATAAATGTAACAATCTTCCCCACCTAACATTAAATATTTAATATCAAAATCAAAGTCTCTTTAAACCATTCCAAAACCTGTCATCAAATGTAGTAGTGGCGGCCGAGCTCACAATGATGTCACATCTGCTTGTACTGGAACCAATTTTTTCAAAATGAACTTCTCGTATTCATTACCATAAATTTCACGTAGCTCCTTGAATAACCCTGACTTCATAACCTGAGACTCAAAAAACATTGGGAAAAGATTACAAAATCGCACAAATCCATGGTTTCAATCACTGTACAACCAAAAGAGAGCTAATAAGAAATATTAAGCATCAGAGAAGCTCAGCTTTTGTTACACTCATCTTAACCTAGTACAAAAGACATATGTAACCCTGTCGTGATGGTATAAATCATAAATTTATTTAATCTAAAATATTTAGAATAATTTTTAAAAAATAACATACCGGTAAAGTCAATATTCTACAGCTTTTTAATATATTAAAATATAAATTTTCAATATAGTTACAAACTTTATACTTTACAAATCGTACTTTAACTAACTTTTTATTTTACAACTGTACACAGTTTTAAGTAAAGTCTTTATCAAGTTAACGTTTCCAACAAATTTAATACCTAACAAACAACTTTTTAAAATGATTTCCAAAAATACATAAGATTCAATGAACTTAACAATTATATATATACATATATGGCTCCAAAATACCTTTTGCCGCAAACCCTATGGCTCCCGGGATGAGAAAGTTCTTCTCCTTCATAAAATCTACAATTCCAAGGCCCCTGCGTGGATCTGGATCATCTAGAGGAGAGATGTTTACTGTAGCATTGCTGGCACATCCTTCATATTTAGAATGGATCACACCGGGCAGCTCATCGAAATTAGCTGTGCTTTGGCAGCAGAATCGCTTAAGTATCATTGATTTGTTATCTACCCTATACCTAAATTTCGTAGGGCCACTTACTGGTGACGCGGGCAACGACAAGCGATTGGAACAGGAGTCCTGTTGATTGGGTGGAGCAATTGTGGTTTCTCGTGGAAATAATAATCAGCAGATAAAAATTCCACCGCAAGCTTTTGATTTATAATTAAGTGTAAGCTACTCATAACAGACCCGAATCGAATGTTGTGAGACAGACATAGCGAGTTTAGAGTTGAAGAGGCCAAGAAATGGCACAACACAGAAAGGACAGTGGATTGAACAATGAAAAATATTCAAAGGCCACGCACCATTGCTCAAGGACACTGGGTTTAACACTGAAAAAATACTCAAAAACCCCACATTGGTATCTATTTATTAGAGAAGCATAGATTCATTTAAGTCCAGATCTATTAAATATCAAAAACAACTTCAAACTTCTAGTTGGAGATGAGAGAAGCAGCTTCTGTGTCAGCTCTGCAAAATTAATAAAGCTATTAATATAATTATATAACATGCAGTAATTACGCAACCACGCCCATTGGTTCTGTGATTAATTTATTATTATTATTGATCGTTATGGCCAAGCATTTATAGCTTACCGAACACGCTTGTGACATCCTGAAGTCCCAAAAGACTCGAGGAGGCTGACCAACCAGATGCAGAAAACACATACCTCTCATTACAGAGTTCATTCATACCTACAACAATAGTATTTAAAGCATTTACATCTTACCTAACATGCTTGTGACATCCTCAACTCCGAAAAGACTCGAGGAGGCTACACCAAGCTGATGCAGAGGCCCAGTACAGAGTTCATTCATACCCACAACTATAGTATCGAAAGCATTTATTTCTTGTTTAACAAGTTTGTCACAGAAACCCATTACAGAGCGCTGGATGCCCATTATAGAGTTCATTCATACCTACAACAATAATATTCATTACCATGTTCATTAATATGCAATATTTATTAACACAACAATATCCATTGCTCATTATAGAGTTCATTCATATCTACATTAATAATTTATTGAGACACCAATAATATCCATTACTCTTATTAACAATCCCTATCAGGTTGGAATGAGAATAAATGTACATGTATGGAGGGACCCTAGAAGAATGAGAAGCCCAAAGTACCGGACACACATGGAAATTGTCGCAGAAACTTGACAAGTAGCAGGTAGGACAGGTGGTATCCATGTAGAAAAAGACATGTGTTACTCGTCAGCCATAAGACATGAGGCTGCTACATGACTATAGGAGAACAAACATAGTTCCCCCAAGCCCGGAGCCCCGAAGAGCCGAAGTCCCGAATTCCCAAATTAGTTAATAATAATAATATATTAATAGCACGTTAACAATTAATTAGCGAGAAACTCACTTTGTGAGAAATTTGTTCCATCTCTAAATATGGCCAGGAAAGTTCTAAAATTGGCAGGTTGGTAGAACTTTAGCACGGACGCTACAGTGCTAGGGTCACCCAGATCGCACATTGGAAATTGATTGACGGCTCACATTCATTTCGAAAAGAGAAGACGCCATAGCGTTAATCTCCTAGAGGAATTCTGGCATTGAAACCATTTCGTTTTTGAAAGTATTCTCATTCTAATTATACTGTGTTTTGCAAAATCCATCTTACTTTTATTTTCTTAATAAGATTTCATAATTTTTCCTATTACTAGTAGTGCAACAGATAGCTACTAAAAAGCACAGATATCCCCATCACTTGTAACTTGA
>ML821245.1:98702-127947 GCA_009831015.1 Picea engelmannii
GTATTCTCATTCTAATTATACTGTGTTTTGCAAAATCCATCTTACTTTTATTTTCTTAATAAGATTTCATAATTTTTCCTATTACTAGTAGTGCAACAGATAGCTACTAAAAAGCACAGATATCCCCATCACTTGTAACTTGATATATTGTTGGAGTCTGACTTGCCATCTTGGAAATTTTTGTTCCCACTTTGTAGGTTTTATCTCTTTAATCTATTTATGAAATTCATTTATAATGATCTTTGTATACTTCCAAATGACTTTCATTCCAATATTTAGAGTTAACTTCAATTTCCATAGTCAATTCTTTAATTTTTCCCATGGACAAAGAAAGAAACATCTATTTCATTCTATTAAATAGATCATCATGCTTGTGTGTCTCTATATGTGTTAGGATAAATAAAGTTATATGTGGTGGCAAAAAAACCCATATAATTTTTTTTTTAAATGTGTTCAGTGTTGAAGATTCTTTGATCTTCTTGTATGACCTCTATGTTTGCTAGTTTCTTGTATATATTAACACACACCTAACATGATTGCTTATTTTCATGATTTTTCTACTCATTGAAGTTAATTTAAATTGTTTGAAAAGAAGGTGTCGAGACAGAGGAAGGTGTCCACATTGGGAACCCATATATAATGAAGTATCTCATTTTTAGACCCTGGCAAGACATGACTTCTTAAGAGATAACGAGGGTAAGGCGAAGAGAGCTAGGGAATCACCTGCATAGACCACAAAGGTGGAGTCCCTTCTCTTTTCCTGAAACATTTGTCTGTGAGCAACAAGCCCACTTTGCAGAGGTTCATTTGCAATTTCTCTCCAGGAAGAGGGCATCTTTGTAACATGCCTATCCAAATGAAATATTTGTAAGAACTGAGATATTTGTAAGATTCCTATGAAAGTTCAGTATAGTACCAAGTGATATATTTGTAAAATGTCTATCCAATTGATTGTTTTTTGGCAATGATAAAAAAAATTGAAGGTTTTTATTTCTGTGGATATCCTTGCAAATGTATTTACAAGTTTGTTGACCCTTGAATCTGTTAGGAACAAAATGACAACCTAACGAGGATGTCAATCCTACTTCGTTTTTATGGATGTGATACTTCTCTTTAAGTTTTTCCTGGGCGTGTATAGTTCAAATGTGGGAGTTAGAGAAAGTATGTCGTAATGACTTAAAGCAATACAAAATGATAGAAAAAGTTTTATTTGTTTTTTGAAGTAAAGGTTCTTGGAAAATGGGATCAAGAATCACACACATTAAACATTCAAATTAAATAAACACAATTTCTTGACATCCAACATAGTTTAAGATAAAGATTTTTGAGCACATAAAATTAAAAGAAGATGACCAACATGCATAAAGAGAACTAACTTTGCATTCTGAAAACAAGTTACAAGGCACCATCAAGATTGTTCTTGAAATAGTTTTCTTTGAAATTTCTCAAAAAATAATAATGTTTGTTACATATTCCTTGAAATTTAAATGTGTTTGTCATATAGACTAGAGACCATAAAATAAATAAGTACAAGAAACAGGATTGTAGAAAGAAGATGTGGGCGATGGTAGACAACAAGACCTGAAAAGAAGAAATTGGAAGTTATGAGTCTTTGGTTAGACATTTCTATTTAAAGAGGTGGAATAACTGGATTGATAAAGAAATCAAGATGTTATCAGTATAGACTTACTATGATGGTATCTTTCTCCCCCTTTACTATTTGCTTGATGATGCCTTTTTATTGCTCTCATCGACGATTATTGGAATCGTGCCAACCACTTGTTGCCCTTCTAAGGTGAGCTTGTCGATTGCCCTTTGGACCCATTATTCATTGTAGCTTCTCATGAGGGCCACGTTGATCTCATGGCATATTTTTATGTTGAAAAACTCGCTTTCTAATTCCCTTAGATCAATAGAAAGATTATATAGAGCCTCTTCATCTCTTGAATTTTTACCGAATAGTCCACTAGCCAGTTGTCCACGTCATCCTCATCATATTCAGAGATGTTGTAAAACTTTTCAAAAGACAACCCCTTAAAAATATCAATTTGTTCATCAAAGGCTTGCTTGGTTAAGAACAAGGAGTCGAGGATTAATTTGGCGTCTTGGACCTCGTTGGTACTTCCGACTAAGTCTATTTCGGTCAACTTTTTGAATACTTCTTCTTTGTTTGATATGGCTTGTTCACATGATAGGACAATGAGATTTAGGTTCTTAACTTTCTTCTTCCAACATGCAATTGTTTGATCCGGTTTGGGGAGGGGAGATCTTCTTCTCTTCTTCTCATTTATGTCATGTTGGTGACTTTGATGCCAAAAGGGACGATCGTGTCTAGATAGAAACCTTCTTCATTTTTTAAATCCACTTGCAAATATTACAGGAGGGCATGTTCCCTTGTTCCAAAGGAAGTTATACTTTTTTATGTTTCCCAGGCTTCAGTAATTACCTCCATTGTTTTCTTGATATTCTTCTCTACATATCCTCTACATGATGTGAGGAGGCTGGAGGATCCTTTTAACTTGGATGTAGGGGTGGAAGGCATGGTTATTGCTAAAGGACTGGCAATCAATGGGATAGGAATCAAAAATTCCTCCAATTCCTTGACTCGGTCCTTCAGTTTGGCATTCTTCGCCTCAAGGCCTCTAATGGAATCACCAAGAGCATCTCTGGTTGGTCGGTGAATTCGGGAGATTTGGGATGACTACATGTTTCTAAGGTCAATCTCTGAATGATATTTCCCTTTCTTATTTCTTACATCTCTCTTTTCAATAATTAATTTTTAAATTCGCTGTCACAAAAAATGCTCTGGAATATGAAGGATTCATCTTTGTAAAAAATCTCGGTCTTAGTTATTTCCATTAGGGGATTAAGGTGGATTGCATCCCCAGGCTAATCAATGTTGGGGAATATGTTCTCGAGATCAGTCTCAAGTTCCATGTCTTCAAGGGAGAAGGCATTTATATCACTTTCAATTCGGGGATCTTCCGCTTCTTTCACAACGTTTTTTCTCTTCTCCCTCACTGAAAGCTTGTGAGAACTATCAATTTTACCCAGAGGAGGGTTATTATCTCCTCCTCCACTTGAAGAATTGTGGGTTTCTTTATTACTAGGGTGGGTCATTGGAGCAATGCTCCGGGATGTTGTACTCTTGGGAGTGGAAGATGGGGGTTGGACACTCTTATCACCGGGGCCTTTTCCCTATTGTTTGTACAATTCATTGGTGCTTAGCAATGTCTCTAGGTTGTCATTGTCAGGAGGAGTGTTCTCGTCATTGTCTCTATCTTCGTTCAGGAATGTATGGATAAAAGAATTGTTGAAGCCAACTACTATTAAATCTTCTACAAAAATCCCATTAGGGTCGAACCCTCTCAGTCTTTCATCATATATTAGGTTCAAGTTGTTGAAATGGCCTACGAATTCGTCAATCTTATTGATGTTACTGAACACGAATTCCCTGACTTTCCAAGGAAGAGGAATGAACTGCTTTTTTCTATTCTCATGGAAAAAATGCAACCAATAGTTGTACTTCCTTGCTATTTCTGTAACAAACATTATGTTTGTAATGTGACATGGAAGGAAAGAATGATTTTCCTTGGAGCCAAAAATCATTATTACATTGTAATTCTCCATTTTTCAAGTGTCCCCTTCCTGTCCAAAATCTTGGTTACATGATGAGACATCCAGGGAGCATCCTTTCCTAACAATAAATATTTGAAAACTGAGACAAAGTCATTAAAAACATCATAAAAACAATGGGAGGTCTTGTGCCTCCATAAGGCTTGGTACCAGAAGGTTACAGGGTTGAATTCACATTTTACCTTCTTGGATACAAACATTTTAGAAATGTACAACAATGCGTTGTCGCAAAAACCAAGTAGGACGACATATAAAATTTCTTCTCCTGTTTGAATTGTGACAATTGGGAACATATTTCAATGGAAATCAACTTTGCCCAATAAAAAATGGCCTATTCCTTGACCGTGAAATACAAAATATAAAGAATCATGCAGGAAATGATTGTTGTGGATTCTTGTCCCGTTATCCTAGTAAACAAATAGAAATTTACCATAATGGATTTCTAAACGAACTAACTTGCAACCTTGTGATATCTTCAGGAACTGTCGTTAGGTCTTCCTGGAACTCGGGTAAGAGGTCCAACCCATTATCATATTGTTTTAGGAAATCATTGTAGTCTTCTCCTCTCAAGGCCAATGTTGATTCTGACAATATCAACATCTTGCGGAAGACCTAAGGTGAAAAAGAAACAGGAGAGTGGTCCCGCAGTGGAATAATTATTTGGCTTAAAATATATCTCTCAACGCACCAAGAGACCACCTCCTTACACTCAAAGAATTCATGGAAATAGCCTGCATGAGAAATTTCATAGGTTCAAATTACTTTGTCTTGGGTGGAAGGGAATGAGTAGTAAGAATATGCCATGGACCAATGGAAGTTCTAGTCCTCACGCCCGAAGATGTTCACTGTATCTCCATAGAACTATTGTTGAGTTGCTACCATAAGTTGAAGAGAACGTTTGTTTTCTCAAGACAATGTTTGAAATGAACTCTTAGAAGGGATAATATAACCCTCCGTAAATTTTGGTTTAATGTGTATGAATGGGAGATATCCTCGAGCCTTTCTCTCATTAATGAAAATCTCTACGATTCCTTCATGATGAGTTGTTAGCATTAAATATTACTAACTCTATACTTAGAAAGAAGTGCAAAGGTGGCAAGGAAAATTAAGAGCAATTAAGGATTGGATATTTCGTGAACCCGCTAACCCATCGACCCATAAAATACATTCCATAATGTTTGAAATGAACACTCGGAAAGGATAATATAACCCTCCACAAATCTTGGTTTAATTCATATTAATGGGAGATCTCCTCTAGCCTTTCGCTCATTAATGACAATCTTTATGGTTCTTGCAGGTGTTCAATATATTACCAAAAATAGTATATGACCATGGTGATTGTGATCAGATTATATCGCTCAATGAAACAAGTATTGTGGAAAAAGTTCTCACAGTTTGTTCATAATATCGTTTCGTAGAGGACACAACAATCATCCAAGTTGCAGAGAGCAACAACATTTACCCAATCAGAACCATTGGTGCAGTTGTCACACTCGCGAGAAAAGTTGGCTCACAACACATTCTCCATATAAAATATGGAGACTCAGACAATGACAAGGAAATGGTACCATTCTCCATACCCAATTTTGTCCTTCACTTTCACACACTCAAATATCTTAGTTATCTTACACAACTATTACATTGTTCAATGTTGCAACTACAATTGTTCGACACCTATTCAAATTTATTTCCTCAATGGAACAACAATTGCATAAAGGGAAATTTCCAATTATGCTCTTCAAAAATATAACAAAGAAAATAGATGTTAAAGAAAGGATATTTCGCACAACCCAAGAAAAATTCATAAAAGAATTTTAAATAGACATAGTACAGGATCTCAAGAAACTAACTAGCACGAGAACTAGTGTACGTATACATATACAATTCCATCTACACTTTGCACATAAAAATTGCCTTAAACAATTTTGTGCATCTTTTTTGTTGTACACATATATATTATATTGTTCAATATATTAACTACTATGCTCATGTGTGCAGGTTGAGGGTGTTTTGGTTGCAACAAATGCATACTCGACCCCCTTCGAGCCTGTATGTGCCAAATGAAACTCTCATGCTTCTGCCTCTGCTTCCAAAAATGATGGCACAATTGATTTTCTATGATGCAGTAAAAAATTCCCTTACATATATAGATGTTTCGTCAATGCTTCCATCTGAACCCTCATCAACACAATTGTACATTGTAAATTAGACAACCTGTACTACAAGATGTGCTTCTTGGGTTGGCATAATTTCCATATGAAGTATACCTACAGAAAAAGGAAAACATTGTCTACATGTTACATGACTTTTACGTCCATAACAAATTTACATTAAATGAGGACATTGCCATACTCCATATCGGTTGAGCCAAAAAATATATATATATCATGCGTTGACAAGAAACAAAACAATTTGATATATATATGTCCATGCTACCCAATCAATATATGAATATAGTTTTGCAGTGCCATGACAAAGTGAACTAGAAGTGCATAAGATTGTTGAGTCCAGGAATGAGAAGCATGAGGAAAGACCTCATACAAAGTACCCAACTGTGAATAAATCAGGTCCATCCTTTGATCCGACAAAATGGCTTGCTCCTCTGAATGGAACCATCAGAAATTTTCAATAATATTGCAAACTTGGCATTGTTCAAACTCCACTAAGTTAAATGATGACACTCTTTTCTAGAACTAGTAATGTTAGAACATTGTCAAGTCAACGCGATCTTCATTCATAGTACTATCAGAAGAAAATGTTCATAGTGATCTTGGTTCATAGTAATATAGTAATCAAAAAAATTCTTGGTGCCCATTTGGGGATTTGGTTATAGATGGGATACAATGCTCAATCTCCACTGATTTTTTCCTGTCTTGTTTTTGGTAGACTTTTGTTCATGTGCTTTCATATTATAGTTCAAGGTTCTCATGGGCCCAGTTTTTGAATTATGGTTGGATGATAGATTTAGGATCTTAGTAGTTTTTCTATGATCTTAAAGAATATACAAGACTTGCCTTTCCTTTTAATGTATGATCTATGAAACAAATGTAATATGTAGTTCATTTTAACGCTTTTACTTGATTGATGAAATTACCAAAATTCTTCTTCAGAAATATTTTGAAATAAAAGGATATATTCTAGCTGAACTCAAATTGGACTATGATATCAACCAAACAAGATTAAATTAAAATTCGTCATTGTTATACTTATGGTCAAGTTGATAGTACAATAATTTTACTTGAACAACCTATTGACGGGCAAAATTGACCGCTCGTCAACTGGAGAAGTGAATTCGGTCCGGGGTTGTCTAATTAACCCAATCCATTTGGATTAATTCACTCCGACGGGTTTTGCGGCTCCGTTGGCTGATCTAGGTCCTAAAGAAAGAGAAAAATAACTAAAGGAAAAACAATAACCTAATAAATAACAATCACTAAAATCTATAAGTGCATTTAAATATATATACATGTACAATTTATTTAACTCAAATATGTTTAATAACTTTATATACAATCTATACAAAGCACGAGTTTTAATCTAAACTCGTAAAAATCAAATGTAAATTGGTTACTTTAACAACAGTAATAAAGAAAATGAAAATACTATTTAATTTTTTGGTTTATTTTCTTGTATGAATACATTCTTGAAATCGAATATTAAACTACTTAATCGAACAAAAAATTATAGGTAATGGAAATCATACCATATCTATAAAACTTCTAAAATAAACAAACAAACAAAATAAAATAATAGACTAACATATTAACGCATCCAATGTCTGTTCAATAGGGAATATCCAGCCACCTTATCCAGGAAGTAAACTTGCAACGGATCGTAATGTTGTTCCAAACAAAAGCGAAACAATGCGTTGGAGATTGAGTTTTGATAATAGAACATAAAAGGGACACAATTACAGTGATCTAATTATTTACAAGTAATTACGATGAGATAAATCTTCCTGTAAGAACTTGCATGCAAACATTGAACAGAAATTAGAGATGAATCTCCTAATTTAAATTGGATAGATGATCATTGTATATATATTGTATCTGAAACATAAGATATAGACAGTATATAAAATGAATCATGTCGACTGGTAATAAATCACGATGACGAAAGAAATCACCATCTATTATAAAATCAACATAAACATAACTTGAATCAAAACATCATACAAAAAAGCTAAAGCTGTAACGTGCATTCTGTTCCATTCAAGTCTGTGATAAAAACGCCCATAATCTTGCCCCAGGATGAGATGATGCAATGTTTACAAAATGATATGTTTATATAGGTTTCAGGAAACATAACTATCTCATGTTCATATGATCAAATTGGTTTCAAAATAAAGGGGGATGCAACCACCCTATTTTCACTAGATATCAAAAAACTACCAACACTCTAATTCTGTTTATTCAAAATACATAATAGATATGGCTGGGAGATCTCAAAAGTGCCCCATATCATCCTTGAAATCATGGGCTCCTTAATTATCCTGAAAACAAAAGAAAATAAGAAGATATCAGATATGTTTTCTGTCATCAAATCAAACAATTCAAATTTTCTTAACTGGCTACAGAATTTTGTGATTCTGTAGCTAGTTATAATAGCAAATGCAATCTTATTTTATTGAATAAATAAACCAGACTAATATTAATAATAAAAATAGTTTATTCAATCAAACCAAATATCCTAACTTAAGAATGACAATAATCATGCTAACAAAATCATACCTCTAATCATAAAACCAAATCATATCAAGAAACTTTGGAGTTAACCATAGCTATAGCTACCTCTACGTTTTTGAAAATCACATGACCTGTAGTTTTCAAACGCTTCTCCTTCCCTTGGATGATGGATTCAAGCCTGTTGTTTTCGTTTGTTAACATATCAACCTAGTCTCTTAAAGACTTGACCCATGAATGCAGAAATGGGACATCGGTATAGTATCTGTCGATCCACGATCGACACACATCACATTGTGACTGTAAGGAGTTTGCATTAGAATGAACAACATTACGGGTCGGAGAATCCTCCATGTGGATGGTAGATTTATCACAGAGCTGGATACCAGGAAACTCTAGGTTGTCCTTTAGACAAGGAGGTAAATTATTAACATAGTTATAGGGTCGGTCAGGGTATAGCCCGAATGACACAGGATCTTCTTCAACAAGGATTTTGTCAATTTCTGAGTCTGAGCGTTCGCTTACTTCAATCATGTTGATCGAGTCTGCACGAGAATTTGTTTTATTTCGAAGACTTCAAGAAATTAACCGAACAGTCCTTTTGTTTTTGAAATTGACATCAACATTACCTTTTAACTTCTTTCCTATAGGTTTCTTCACAGTTTTAATACAATCCTTTCGATGTGTAACCAGTTGACTGTCCTGTTGAATGACCTTAGGGTAGCTTGAAGGTTCGTTGTTAGGGGAAAAATCACAAGCGAGGAGAGGTGGAAGAGAGGTCGTTGGGTTCACAAGGATTTCCTCAACGATTGGCTTATTTACTTCTCCCAACTCAGGGTTACCAAAACCATTTCGCATAATGAACAAATCCCAATAGTCATTTTGTGACTCTAACTGATGCATGAGGATGATTTTAATCAGGCCATGATGAAAAAGACTTGAATATGACCTTTGTTTCCTAAATCTTTTCCCCATTTTATATAGACTTCTGAGTAGGTAATAAGGCATATTCAATAGAAAACCAATAAAACTCATAAGCAGGCGTAAATGATATAGGAAAACAAGTCTGAATCATCCCTCACATGTGATGAATTGCTTCACTACAACAAGTAAATCATGCCACCTAGTTTTCAAGAATGAAATTGGCATACATCTATCACAGCTGGTTATTTCTCGTGAGGTAAACAGTAAAGTCCAACTGACTTCCTCCACTTTCGTGTTTTTTAACCATTTCTGACCAATTGCTGGCAATCCCGTGGATTGACTTAGGAACTCTTCGGTTACTTCCAATTGCAAATCACCAATTTTTTCCCTATAACCATCAAATGTTAAGGAAAACTCTTGGGTGACCTGAAGATTAAAACCCTGAAACGTTTTGATGAAAATATGCCAACCATTCCTTTCCAAATATTCCCTAGCATTATCATATGAGAGCAGGGTTTGGATGCCATTCGGTTCAACCCTTACCACCCGAGACATACTGAATGAACGGGTAATTATCGCACAACACACAGGTAGGGTTTGCAAAAATGAAACAGAGCCATAGCCCCGAGATTTATCAATACATGCTGTGATGATTCAAATGATGGGCAAGGTGTTTAAATAAAATTCATGTGAAGAGTTTTGTGAAACCCAAGACCATGCTAAGGAGTTATGGAAATACTGTACATCATATTCCACCTTCATATTGAGTACATTCTAGGACCAAAGTACTCAGAAAACATAAGTGCACACATCATATTTTGATTACAAAGTTGGGTAAATGAATAATCAAAAGTTTTGTGAAAGAAATGTGATCAAAGATCAAACCAAAATCCATACAAACAATATCAAATGGTGGGGTCTTTCGTTTGTCAAGACTATCAATCTCTTGGTCATGCTTATGAGTTGACAGGGTGAAAAACACAACAGGGTGATACCGTCCTGGCAAAGAATCAAACTCCATATTAAATAAACCATTTACTTTCAATGAAATTTTAAAACAAAATAGTAATGATAGTTGCAAGTTTTCATGCTTTCAGTCATGAAAACAAAGCATGAATAAATGATAGGTAAAATGCGATGATTTACAACTGTCATTTAGAGAAATGCTCATGAAGAGTAATACAATTTGATAGACCCTGTGTAGGTAGCTTATAAAAATAATAATTATATAATCGCTGCCAACAATGGCAACATGCTGGGAGAAGTAGTTATCTCTGTCATACGAACGAGTTCAGGTTAGAATAATCAGAAAAAACTTGAATCGAAAACAACTGAAAATTTGTTTGAGCATCTCAAATAATTATAATGCGGTCCAGTTTCAGACAACTTTTATTTTTAAAGAAACGAAAAATGGTGACAATCTTGGCAAAAGAGAGCCACGATGTTAAGTTAAAATCTTCAATACTATTGATAGGGCCACTGTTGCTAGTAGGCATCCATAGCCTCGACATGGATGTCAATTAACCCACTTTGAAATCTGTATCATGTCAAGAAATTCCAGATCAAAATGAAGGATGTTTAAGGCCAAAACAGAATCCATATCTGAGAATTTTCTTTTACCTGACATTGCTTCACTTCCAGTGGGCCTGTTTAGTACCCTGGCGAAGTTATCTTGGCGTCATGCATGCATTTACCTGCTGCCAACAGACCTGTTCAGTGTCCCGACGGGTTTACAAGCACTTCCCACAGCTCTCTGAAAGTTTATATTATAGTTTTTAAAGATATTCAATAGAGCGGGGTGACGCTGAAAATTCTAGTTTTTTAACACATCTTGATATGTCACAGACCTCGAAATTTTTTTGAGTTGTCCTTCATCAAGATCTAGAAATAGTTTATTATTAAAACCAACTTTCAAGAACAGGGAGACATCGTTGAGTTGTTCTCTTAAAGAACAAGGACAGTGTAAAAAGGATTTTTATAGATGGTCGTGAATACTTTCAATTGTAGATTGAAACTAAGAAAACATTTTTCAAACAAAAAGTCATCTTTAATAAGGCTATAATTTCAGAGAAATACAAGAATTGATGTTTTGACAACTTTCAACAGTCATTTTCGAGGGGAAGTTTTTCTGTTTTCTTTGTCTGAGCTAGCCCATGGTGCAGGCATATGTGTTTCAAAAGAAAGACCAATAAGTAGAAATGAGAACCAAAACAAACCAGAAAAGAAAAACAAACAGCAAGTAAAACAAAACAGAAAATATTTACAAAGGGTGTATGGGAGCGTCATCAGGTAAAGTACTTTTTTAGAGCTTCGCCATTCACCGGGAAGGTGTTTGGCTGTCCCTCTAAATTCTGTAAGCGAAAGGAACTGGGACCCATTTTCTTAGCAATTAAAAATGGTCCCAACCACAAGTTCTAAAACTTAGTATGCTCTCCTTTTCCCTCATGAGGTTTTCCCAGTTTAGGACAAAGTCACCTACCTCAAAATTTCTGTCAGAGGCAGAATTGGAATCAAACTAGTTTTTAACAATGAGTTGATGTTGATCCAATTTTCGTTTTGATTGAGCCCTTACTTCCTCTAACTTTAACAAAGCATTAATTCGACTCTCCAAGGGGGGACAATATTCTTCTTCTACCTTCTGTGATAATTGCAGAGATGGAAGAAGGACATGTGGTGGAAGAATCACTTCCCTATCGTAAACGAGAAAGAAAGGTGAATTACCCACAACAGTTTTAGGAGTTACTCTGTCAGCCCAGATTGTGTTCAACAGTGCGTTATGCCAGTTTTTATGGTTTTCGGAGACCATTCTCTTGATAATTTTGATCAGATTTTTATTAGTTGATTCCGCCAAGCCATTGCCTTGGGGGTAATAGCTGGCAGAGTACTTTAATTTTATTCCTTTTTCTAGAGTGAAATCACTCATTTCAAGAGACGAAAAATAGGAAACATTTTCAAATACTAAGCATTCAGGAATACCGAAACGAGTGATGATATTTGAATTCAGAAAGGATATCACCTGGCTGGTATTTATAGCTTTTAATGGGGCAGCCTCGGACCACCTAGTGAAATAATCTGTGGTTGTTATGATGTATTTATGCTGCTGTGAGGATGTCGGATTGATTGGACCTATAATATTCAGGCCCCACTGCTGAAAAGGGGAGTCTACTGAGACTGGTTGCAATGGGAATGTTGGTTTCTGTATCCATCCAGATGACTTTTGACAAATCACACACTTGCGGCATAAGGCATGAGTGTCTTTGAAAAGGGTAGGCTAGTAATAACCCGCTCTTAATTCTTTGTGGGTGGTGGTGTCTCCACCAAAATTCCCACCAGCTTCCCCTGCATGTAACTCTAATAAGACTTTTTCTGCTTCATCTTTTTCAAGACAACGCATAAGTATTCCATCGAAATTTTGGTGGAACAAAACACCGTTAATCAGCTGAAAAGAAGCAAATTTTAATCTTAGTGCTCTCCTTTTTTGGGATCAAGGTGACAGGGAGCTGATCCGTGTATAAGAAAAAATTTAATGTCGTCATACCAGGGACTAGTAGGGTTTTGTGCACAACAGATTTGATTTTGATCGTGCTGATCTGGAATTAACATATTAGTTTGATTTTGTTGTCCTATAGCTGAATCGAAAACCATCTTGCATAAACCTTGGCCTCTAACAATTTGTGCTAGGGTGATTTCTATGTCATATTCTTGTAAGGATGTGACCCAGTTTGCCCTTTTTTCACCTAGTTCTTTCTGTACTAACAAATTTCTGACAGCCGGGTAAGGGACAATGATTTTCATCCTAGATTTCAACAGATAAGATCGAAAGTGTTTTACTGCTTTAAAAATAGCATAAGATTGTTGATCTATTGTTGGGTAATTGAGTTCTTCTCCCTTAAAGGCTAAGCTCATAAAGCCAATTGGGACTTCGTTGTTTTCAACGTTCTTTTGAGTTAGGAAAACAACGTAAGATTGGTCAGAGGAAAATGTGTAGAGGGTGAAGTCTCGCGAAAAATCAGGGCTCATTAGAGAAGGAGCGTCTATTATGGCCTTTTTTATTGAATCAAAAGCCTGACTTTATAAAGGTACCCAATGGTACTATACATCTTTTTTTATTAATTTTTGTAATGGTCTCACCATTTTTGAAAAGCTGGGGACGAATCTCCTAACAAAGTTTATTTTTCCTAAGAAAGATTGCATGGACTTTTTTGACGAGGGAGGGGGCAGTTTCTAAATGACTTGGGTCCTTTCAGGGTCGATAATCATCCCTTCATTTGATACAATGAATTCGAGGAGCTTACCTTATTTTACTGCAAAGACATATTTTTTAGGATTTAAAGAAATGTTGTACTTACGACATCGTTGTAGAATAGATCGTAAATGAGCTAGATGATCTCCTTTATTTTTTGAGAAGAAAGTGACGTCATCTAGGTAAACTACTACAAATTGATTGATTAAGCCATGGAAATTGATATCCATCGCTCTTTGAAAAGTGGCACTGACATTTATGAGCCCAAAGGGCATCTTTCTATAAGTTTAGGTGCCCCATGGGGTACGAAAAGTAGTTTTGAGCTGATCTGGGGAAGACATAAGGACTTGGTTATACCTTGAAAAACCATCCAACAAGGATAATATTTTAGAACCAGATACTTGTTGAAGGATCTGTTCCATGAGAGGAACAAGGTAGTTGTCTTTATCAGATGCTCGATTGAGATTTTGAAAATGGACACATAGTCGGATTTCACCACTCTTCTTCCTCACGGGGACAAGATTAGAGACGCACTGTGTATGCCTTACTGGGAAGATTATTTTCGCATTCAGGAGTTTGTTTAATTATTTCTTGACTATTGATTCGAGTTTTGGGTGCATCTTTCTTAGCTTCTATTGAAAAGGTTGGGTCTGGGGTTTTATGGGAATAATGTGTTGTATAATGTTGGGATCGAAAGTCTTAAGGTCATTGTATGTCCAGGAAAAGACGTCTTTGAATTCCTTAAATAGCTTAATAAATGCTACCTTTTCTTGCTCAGAACATCCCAACCCCAAATTGATGCACTGTGGGTTGTCTTTAGTTCCCAAATTTACTTTTTCATGTGTCAAGGAAGAACTATTCGTTTTACAATTCACTGATTTTTTGAACTTATCGTGAAGATCATAAAATTATTCTAATCTAACCACAGATTTTGGGATAGAGTTTACCATGTCCGATGCAGATTCCTGGGATCTCGGATCTGGTATTACCGTAAAGTCGCGAAGATTTTCGTCATGGGTACCTTCGTCAATCACTGTGCCCTGGAAAGTTTTCTTCCATATGAAGAAAACTGATGATCTGTTGATCGTCATCGAAGACTCTCCAATTCTTGATGTTGTCTGCGACAGATGTTCTGAACAACAATTTGACAGAAAATGCATTCGGAGATAGGGATTCTGCAGGAAAAAGTTTTGAGGCGACGTTAGCTAACAAATCGGCCTTAGAATTATTTAATCTAGGAATAGAATTTATGTTAAAAGTAGAAAAATTGTTCATCAAATTCCATGCCTCAGTCTGATAGCTTTTAAGTTGTGGAGATAAACAGTGGATAGAATTTTTTACCTGTCTAACCACGATTTCTGAATCACCAAAGATAGTCAAATTTTGAATGTTCAAATCTAGTGCTTTCTTGAGGCCTTGCAGGAGTGCCTCGTATTCGACCATATTGTTTGTGCATTTGAATTCTAACCGGAAAGCAATCAAAGTCTTGTTACCTGCTAGATCGATGAGAACGCACCCTGCACTAGCTCCTTCCTTAGATTTTGACCCATCGATGTAAAGAGACCATATTTGATTTTCGTCAGGTGCATGTGACCACTAAGAGAAGGTTGTTGACTGTGTGCATGTCATAATTTCAGATTGTTGTTCCAGGTCAGTGATGGTAGAAGTTTCAGCCATGAAATTGCCGAAAAAAGTGTCCATCCCCTGTATTTCAGGCGAATTGGCAGAAGCAGTGAATGGTTCATTCGGATCATTTAAATCAATTACTGCGAACTTAAGATAATGTTCACGATTTACCTTGATTCTTTTGGGCTTTCCATTCTCGGGCAACCACAAATGAGACCAATCCATTGCAAAAGAGCCATGTAATTGTTCTGACCAATCTCTACTTAAAAAAAAACCATATACTTCTGGAATATCTACAACAATGATATCAATCACTTGATGGACTGTCGGATTAGATGATAATCCGATAAGCACATTTTTTAATTCACCTATTACTTTAACACTAGTTCGATCAAGCTGGATAATTTTCAAGCTAGATGGTTGAACTTTGACATTAATTTTTTGGCAGATAGACCAAGGCATTACGTTTGATGATGCACCTGAATCTACCATACAGTTATGTAAATTCCTACTGAAAATTTCAAAAGTCAACAAAAAGGGAGGGACATTTCTGCGAGTATTAACAGTAGAAGTTTGTTGTTTTTTAATCGCAGCCCCTGAAACTAGTTTATTTACATTTGCTACACTTTTTATAGGAAGGTATATTTTATCATGAGGCTTGGATGTCGTTTTGGAAGAGGCCTTTTGAGGAGTTTTGGGGCTGTTTTTAGCAATCTTGTTGCTATTTGGATTTATTTTTTTGTTGTTTTCGGCAATATTCTGCAGCATCTTTTGCAGAAGAAAAGGGAATTTTAATAATTCATAAACATAAATGTTAGGCCTAAGTTTTTTTAGATCCTCAATAAAATCATAATCTAAACTTGGGGCTGCTGAATTCTGTTTAGTCTTAATTGATTTAGATTGTTTTGGAGGTGTATTAGTTACAACTTCGGAATAAGACTTATTTGTTGTCTTGCTCCTGGTATTGTAAGGATGCACTATTTCGAGATTAGCTTGAAAAATGCTATCCGAAAAATGCCCGAAAATGTTTGGAGAGGATTCATCTTCTTCTACTGTCTCTTGTTCAGCTACTTCTTTAGGAATCTCAGGAGGAATCAAATTGTCATGTGTTTCTAGAATCGTTTGAATAACAAATTGTAATTTCTCTAGGTTTAAGCCTTCATAATTTGTGTTGGGCTGGTTTGTGGGAAAAGGCTTTCTAAAAGGAGGTTTGTAGGGCCCTTTTCTTGAAGAAGCTTCTTCAACTGACCTTTTTAAATCTATAACTTGATTAGACAACTTATGAACGACCTTCTGTAAGTTTTCTAGATCTGAATTATCTCGTTGAGTTTTGTTTTGGGGAGGTCTAGGAAGGATTTCGATTTTCTTCGTGGATAATGAACTAGTCTCTATCTCGTTACAGGTATTCTCTTTTAAGCTGAGAATATCTTTCTCGATTTGACTTGCCTCTTCGAAGGCTTCTAACAATGTGTCTTTCTTGGACCTCTTTACCCAAATGGCTATGTTTTGGTGTAAGGCTTTCATGTAGTATGCGAAGATAAGATTTTCGGTAGGCATCGAGTCCATGGGGATTTGATTCTTTAACGTCAGGAACCTTTGGTTAAAGTCTTTTATCTTTTCTTTAGGGTTCATCTTCAAACTAGAGAGTTCTATGACCAAATCTTCAAGAGATTTGTCATCTCTGAATTTCTCAAGGAAACAGGACTCGAATTTATCCCATGACACAATGGTGTGGGGTTGTTGGGAAAAGTACTAGGTAGAGGCATTTCCTTAAAAGGTGTAGGGAAAAATCCTACATACTACGTCTTCGTGTTCGACACTATGGAGCCTAATGGCTAGCATAAATTTTTTGATATGATATTCAACAATTTGCTTGGAGTTTGGGTCAAATTTAGGGAGCCATTTCTTTGGGTGTTTAGGTAGAGGATGTTGGGGCCCAGGTATGGCCACTGCATCTTGGTCGAGCCAGGGTCTGGCGGGATTGTTCGGATTGGCCATAGGTGTGGGTGGTGTTGAAGGCTGAGATGAGGAACTTCCTTCATCTAAGGATTCTTCTCCAGAAGAAGAAGGAGATGAAGGGGGTGGTGATGGTGGAATACCAGATCCTCCTACTGCAGGAGTGAGAATATGATATGGATCTGTAGGATTTAAGGTAAGCTCAGTACCTCTGAGTTTTTCCTTGATATCAGAGAAGTATAATGGTTGGTTCAAAGGTCGACTTGGTTGTATGATATGGGCTAAGGCATTGTGTGTTCTTATGAGGGATTGACGAACAATTTCTTGTATGTCGCCACCTGGGGGATTTGGAGTTACTGGTTCAACGGTGATCCAAGGATCATCATTTGATGTGGTTGTTGTTTGAGGGACAATGTTGTCTTCTAAATGATTTCTAGTTACTATAGGTGAGCGAGTAGGTGGGGGAGGAGTCTTGTGACCTCCTCATGCCATTAATAGTTTTCAAGCCCTCCTTCTAGCGCCATTTGTTGACTGGAGAAATTGACCACTCATCAACTAGAGAAGTGAATCCAGTACGGGGTTGTCTAATTAACCCAAACTGTTTGGATTAATTCACTTCGACGGGTTTTGCGGCTCCGTTGGCCGATCTAAGTCCTAAATAAAACAAAAAATAACCAAAGGAAAAAAAAAAAACCTAATAAATAACAATCACTAAAATCTATAAGTACATTTAAATATATATATGTACAATTTATTTAACTGAAATATGTTTAATAACTTTATATACAATATGTACAAAGCATGAGTTTTAATCTAAACTTGTAAAAATCAGATGTATATTGGTTACTTTAACAATAGTAATAAAGAAAGTGAAAATACTATTTAATTTTTTGGTTTATTTTCTTAGATGAATACATTCATGAAATCAAATATTAAACTACTTAATCGAACAAAAAATTATAGGTAATGGAAATCATACCATATATATAAAACTTCTAAAATAAGCAAATAAACGAAATAAAATAATAGACTAACCTATTAATGCATCCAATGTCTATTCAATAGGGAATATCCAGCCACCTTATCCGGGAAGTAAACCTCCAACGGATCATAATGTTGTTCTGAACAAAAGAGAAACGATGCGCTAGATATTGAGTTTTCATAACATAACATAAAAGGGACACAATTACAATGATCTAATGATTTACAAGTAATTACGACGAGATAAATCTTCCTGTAATAACTTGCATGCAAACATTCAACAGAAATTAGAGATGAATCTCCTAATTTAAATTGGATAGATGATCATTGTATATATATTGTATCTGAAACATAAGATATAGGCAACATATAAAATGAATCATGTCGACTAGTAATAAATCACGACGATGATAGAAATGACCATCTATTATCAAATCAACATAAACATAACCTGAATCAAAACATCATACAGAAAAGCTAAAGCTGTAACGTGCCTTTTGTTCCATTCAAGTCTGCAATAAAAACGCCCATACTCTTTCCCCAGGCTGAGATGATGCAATGTTTAAAAATGATATGTTTATATAGGTTTTAGGAAACATAATTGTTTCCTTTTCATAAGATCAAATTGGTTTCAAAATAAAGGGGGATGCAACCACCCTAATTTCACTAGATATCAAAAAACTACCAACACTCTAATTCTGTTTATTCAAAATACATAATAGATATGGCTGGGAGATCTCAAAAGTGCCTCATATCATCTTTGAAATCATGGGATCCTTAATTATCCTAAAAACAAAAGAAAATAAGAAGATCTCAGATATGTTTTCTGTCATCAGATCAAACAATTTGAATTTTCTTAACTGGCTATAGAATCTTGCGATTCTGTAGCTAGTTATAATAGCAAATGAAATCTTATTTTATTGAATAAATAAAACAGACTAATCTTAATAATAAAAATAGTTTATTCAATCAAACCAAATATCCTAACTTAAGAATGACAATAATCATGCTAACAAAATCATACCTCTAATCATAAAACCAAGTCATATCAAGAAACTTTGGAGTTAACGATAGCTGTAGTTGCCTCTATATTTTTTGAAAATCACATGACCTGTAGTTTTCAAAGGCTTCTCCTTCCCTTGGATGATGGATTCAAGCCTGTTGTTTTCGTTTGTTAACATATCAAACTGGCCTCTTAAAGACTTGACCCATGGCTGTAGAAACGGGACATCGGTATAGTATTTGTCTATCCACAATCGACACACATCACATTGTGACTGTAAGGAGTTTTCATTAGAACGAACAACATTACGGGTCGGAGAATCCTCCATGCGGATGGTAGATTTATCACAGAGTTGGATACCAGGAAACTCTGGGTTGTCCTTTAGACAAGGAGGTAAATTATTAACATAGTTATAGGGTCGGTTAGGGTATAGCCCGAATGACACAGGATCTTCTTCAACAAGGAATTTGTCAATTTTTGAGTCTGAGCTTTCGCTTACTTCAATCATGTTGATCAGGTCTGCACGAAAATGTGTTTTATTTCGAAGACTTCGAGAAATTGATCTACCAGTTCTTTTGTTTTTGAAATTGACATCAACACTACCTTTTAACTTCTTTCCTGTAGGTTTCTTCACAGTTTTAATACAATCCTTTGGATGTGTAACTGGTTGACTATCCTATTGAATGACCTTAGAGTAGCTCGAAGGTTCGCTGTTAGGGGAAAAATCACAAGCCAGGAGAGGTGGAAGAGAGGTCATCGGGTTCACAAGGGTTTCCTCAACGACTGACTTATCTACTTCTCCCAACTCAGGGTTACCAAAACCATTTCGCGTAATGAACGAATCCCAATAGTCATTTTGTGACTCTAACTGATGCATGAGGATGATTTTAATCAGGCCATGATGAAAAAGACTTGAATCTGACCTTTGTTTCCTAAATCTTTTCCCCATTTTATACAGACTTCTAAGTAGGTAATAAGGCATATTCAACGAAAAACCAATAAAAATCATAAGCAGGCATAAATGATATAGGAAAACAAGTCCAAATCGTCCCTCACATGTGATGAATTGCTTCATTACAGAAAGTAAATCATTCCACCTAGTTTTCAAGAACGAAATTGGCATACCTCTATCACAGTTGGTTATTTTTCGTGAGGTTAACATTAAAGTCCAAGGGAATTCCTCCACTTTCGTGTTTTTGAACCATTTCTGACAAACCGCTGGCAATCTCGTGGCTTGAATTAGGAACTCTTCGGTTACTTCCAATTGCACATCACCGATTTTTTCCCTATAACCATCAAAGGTTAAGGAAAACTCTTGGGAAACCTGAAGATTAAAACCCTGAAACTTTTTGATGAAAATATGCCAACTATTCCTTTCCAAATCTTCCCTAGAATTATCATATGAGAGCAGGGTTTGGATGTCGTTCAGTTCAACCCTTACTAGTGAAGCCATACTGAACGGACATGTAATTTTCACACAACACACAAGTAGGGTTTGCAAAAATGAAACTGAGCCATAGCCCCGAGCTTTATCAATACATGATGTGATGATTCGAACGATGGGCAAGGTGTTTAATCAAAACACGTGTCAAGAGTTTTGTGAAACTTGAGACCATGCTAAGGAGTTATGGAAATCCTGTACATTGTATGCCACCTTGGTATTGAGTACATGCTAGGAGCAAAGTACTCAGAAAACAAAAGTGCGCACATCATATTTTGATTACAAAGTTGGTTAAATGAATAATAAAAAGTTTTGTGAAAGAAATGTGATCAAAGATCAAACCAAAATCAATACAAACAATATCAAATGGTGGAGTCTTTCTTTTTTCAAGACTATCAATCTCTTGGTCAATCTTATGAGTTGATAGGGTGAAAAACACAACAGGGTGATACCTTCCTGGCAAAGAATCGAGCTCCATATTAAATAAACCATTTTCTTTCAATGAAATTTTAAAACAAAATAGTAACGATAGTTGCAAGTTTTCATGCTTTCAGTCATGAAAATGAAGCATGAATAGATGATAGGTAAAATATGACGATTTACAACTGTTGTTTAGAGAAATGCTCATGAAGAGTAATAAAATTTCATAGACCCTGTGTAGTCAGCTTATAAAAATAATAATTATATAATCGCTGCCAGCACAAACCTCCATTGATTTTTCTGTAGCTTTTTGATGCTTCTGTTATGAAAACACATCATGGAAAGTATAACTATGACTCACTTACTATATTCCTTGATTGAAAAGCTTGTACATTTGTCTAATGCACTTCATAGTTATGTTGGCATGTTTACAGGAAGGTGTGCTTGTCATTGATGGCAAGATCAGAGTATGCAACGATGGCAAAAAAGGGACAACGTAATCTCAAGAGGATTAGCACAGATTCGCACGTAGTGTGTAGGTGTGCACCAGGAATGAGGTTAACTCATTGCCAAATCTCATGAGAGATAGTGTACTCAGGATCTTAGATGGATCAAAGGTCGAGGCCTTTGACACTTAGAAATTATTCCAAGTTAGGAGGATGTGTAAGCCTTGGAGGAGAAATGATAGTGATCTTTGGATCCCATTGAGAATTCCCGATGAACGTCAGATATGAGCCCGAGGTCCGACCGTCGTTGGATCTAAGAGAAATTGCACGTTCTTTAAAGAGAAAGGTGAAGCAGGTTTACGAAATGTCGAAGGCAGGAGGACAGTTTCCGATACCGGGAGTTGGAAAAGTGGAGACTCTTCATCCTCAGGATTCCCGAAATCGCAAAATGTGAAACACCAAAATCTCGAAAGGAGGAGGACAGTTTCAGATACCGAGAGTTGGAAGAGTCGAGACTCTTCATCATCAAGAGTCCCAGAATCGTGAAATGCGAAACCCCAAAAACCTGAAACAGGCACATCTACTGGAGGTTGGAATACTGAGAGTTGGAGGAGTCAAGAGTCAAGACTATTCAACACAGGAGTCCCAAAGTGTCGAAATGAGAAACACCAAAAGTCCTGAAACATGCACATCAACCGGAGTTTCGGATACCGGGAGTTGGAGGAGTCAAGAGTCGAGACTCTTCATCACGGGAGTCCCGAAGTCGCGAAATGAGAAACACCGAAACACCTTTTTGTGTAGATTTCAGATACCGGGAGATGGAGTGTCAAAACACTTCATCACAAGGAATGCTGGAATGCTGAAATGTCGAAATGCGAAAAACACCTTTTGGTGTTGGTTTCGGATACCGGGAGTTGGAGTGTCGAAAAACTTTGCAACAGGAATGTCGAAATGCCAAAATTCATTTTTGAATAAGGTTATGGTCACCGTCGGTGGTCACATTGTCGAAAAGATGTAGAGAAGAGCTCGAAGAGACAAGCTCCATTTCGGAGTTTGGGACATGGAGAGTCAAGACGACTCATCACAAAATCCCTGAAACGTGAAATGAGCAATACATGTTTAGAATTGGCCCTTGGTCATAACCCATGGTCACATCGACGAAGGCTCAAGGGAGGAGGTAGCATGAATCTAATCTCCATTTCGGAGATCGTGATTTGGAGAGTCGAGATGCATCACCACAGGGATGTTGAAAAGACGAATGTCGGAATGCCGAAATGCCGAAAGGCCAAATTGCGAAATGGAGAAATAAGCATGAGAACCATCATTTATGATCCAACGGTGCAGGTTATTTAGGAATATGATCGAAGGGCTATTGTTGCTCTTCACAGTTAATCGATCAGTGGCGATTCAGTTGCTGAAGCGGTCTCTGGAGGTTTATAGTGTAACTGGTAGAAACCACTGATGGTTTCTACTAGAGGACTCGAAGAGACTTCTGTGTGATTTCTAGAGGAGCTGAAGAGTCTCAAGGAATCTACCAGTGGAATGAAGACTGTTTGTAGAGGCAATTGATAGATGGATGAGCGTTGAAGCCTGTAAATGCAACAGAGAGGATGAGCTCGATTGTGATAGAGAAGACAAAGAGTCTCGACTGTTGGAGAGGCTAAGGAATCTCATCATAACACCCAGTGATGATGGACACATGGGTTTAATAGTCAGAGAAGCTAAAGAGTTGCAATGATGAACAGGCAGAGCACTCAACATGAACAACATGCAAAAGAATTGTGCACAGGGGATGCACAAGGTGCACAGAGACTATAAGAAGGCAGAAGAAAGAAGAGATGGTTGTTGTTGTTGAGATGGATTTAGGAGTTTAGAAGGAGGAGTGTGCAGCAGCTGAAATACAGAGAAGAGGAATGGTGCATTGAATGGACATGGTGCATAGAGCATAAAAGGCAGAAGCACATAAATCACAATGCATGTGTGAAACAAAACAGTGAGACACTAAAGGAAGGTTGAGGTTCTCTTGTAGAGAAAAACAGAAGATCATAAATTGCAAGAAGATGCAGACAGAGAGACAATGATAAAGGAGAGCAGAGAAACATAACAGAATAGTGATAAGCTTGGTAAGCCAATGATAAATATTGTATCACTGTGATAAATTTATATATAAAAAACTTTATATTTCAGGGTGGAAGGGAGGTGCTAGGGAGGAATGTTGTCCTCAGAGGTTCAAGTGGGTGCTTGAACACAAAGAGTTGTAGCTTCCATCTGGTTGTAGCTAGAGAAGCCAAGGTGGCAGGGTGGTACAAGGGAGAATTGTTGTTCTCTATTATACAGGTTGGTGCCTGTGTGACTGGAAGTTGGTGCTTCCATATAGTTGGTGCTGGAACACTTAGGGAGTTGGTGCTTCCTTCTAGTGGGTGCTAGAGAAACCATGGAGTTGGTGCTAGAGAAAATAGAGAGTTGGTGCTCTCAGCAAGTTGTAGCTTGCAAAACAGAGGTTGTAGCCTCATTATGAGTTGGTTCTCATAAGTATGATAATGTACAGAATGTAAAGATTACTTATCATATAAAGAAGAAGAGATTTTTACCCTTTATGGGTTTACTCAGGAAATATCTATCTCTGTATATTTCATATGTGTGAATGATGTTGAATGTTCTATTGCTTACTTCCCTACATTATTGTGATTGTCATTCAGTGCTCTGCAAAGAGTTTAAAATAAGCATAATTTTTTAAGCTAGGTAACAACTGATTCACCCCCCCCCTCTCAGTTGTCCAAAAAATTACTATTAAGACCATAAATGGGGCTTTGTTAAGATCAATTCTCGCTTCTGAAAATTTCCCTCCCCTTTCTTTTTCCCTTTCTGGTTACTTAGTCGTTTTTCAGAAAATATCTAAGTGTGCGAGTTGGCGGATTCACGCGTTCACATTTCCGCTCATGCTTCTATATCACGAGTCCAACTGATCATTTCCTCATTCCATACTCATCCACTTTTTCTATCGCAGGTTCCTGACTAGGTGGGCTCAATATTGTTCTTCCATTGTTCCACGTCATACAAACAACACCCGAAGTTCCTCGATATACAAATTGACAACCAAATTCCCCTTTGTTTTTCCCCTCTACTTTCCCTTTCTGGTTACTTAGTCATTTTTCTAAAAATATCTCATGCTTTTATATCATGATTCCGACCGACCGCTTCCCCATTCCATACTTAGCCTCTTTTTCAATCACTGGTTCCCAGGCAGGTGTGCTTAAGATTGCGCTTCCATTGTTCTGTGACCTTAAAAAAAAACCTGGAGTTCCAAGATATACAATTTGACCGCCAAACTCTACCATCATGCCCTGTTCCATGTTACACATTCTACAGTCAAAATTTTGGAGACATACAATTTGACCGTTAGGCCCTCACGTCTCCTGAGTATAACTTCTGACCCTATTTTGAAGCTTGATCGACCGCTTTCCATACTTGACCATTTCTTGGAATCTCTTTCGCGGGTCGTCGGGTTGGCGGGTTCATGGAATCTCCAATCCTTAATTGCTCTTCGTCGTCCCCACCACCTTCGCACTTCTTTCTAAGTATGCAATTATTAATATTTAATGCTAACATCTCATCATGCAAGAATCATAAATATTGTCATTAATGAGCGAAAGGCTTGAGGAGATATCCCATTAATACGCATTAAACCAATATTTGTGGAGGGTTATATTATCCCTTCAGAGTGTTCATTTCAAACATCATGGAATGTCTTTCGCACATCGTCGGGTTGGAAGATTCGCAAAATATCCAATCTTTAATCTCTCTTCGCCATCCCCGCCACCTTCACACTTTTTTCTAAGTATGCAATTAGCAAGCTTTAATGGTAGAAACACATTACATAGGAACCCTAGAGATTGTCATTAATTAGTGAAAGGCTTGAGGAGATCTCCCATTCATACACATTAAACCAATATTTGTGGAGGGTTATATTATCCCTTTCAAGTGTTCATTTCAAACATCATCTGGAGAAAACATACGTTCTCGTCAAATTATGGTAGAAACTCGACAATAGTTCTATGGAGATACAGTAAACACCTTCCAGCATGATGAACAAAACTTCTAGTGGTCCAGGGAATATTCTTACTACTCATCCCCTTCCGCCCAAAAGGAAGTAATTTGGACGTCTGGAATTGCTCGTGGAGGTTGTGTCCCTGAAGTCTTTGATTGTAAGGAGATGGACTCTTGGTGCGTCGGGAGATATATTTCAAGCCAAAGAATTATTCAATTGTGGGACCAGTCTCCTGTTTCTTTGTCACCTCAAATCTTCCACAAGATGTTGAAATTTGTCGAGCCAAGATTGACCTTCAGAGGAGAATATTGCAAGGAGTTCCTAAAAAAGCATGATAATCAGTTTTGTATGCTTTTTCAAGAGCTTGTCGATGCCTTCTTCATGTTGTTCCACTAGGTGAACAACATAGAATTGTTCCATGTTTCTCCACTAGATGAACTCCTCTACCTGTATTTATGAAAAGTAATTTTCATGCTTCGGTGCAAAGAACTCAATCTAATGTCTATGGATAAATATTTATTATCCACTATTTTTCTTATATATTTACTATTAAAAAATTTCCTTCGAATCTTGGTTGGGGATTCTTTGTTGGATTTAACACCTCTTCTTGTTTGCATGGTTTGATAGTCTCGTAATTCTTAAATATTGTATTGACTCAAGTAATTTGATCAAATATTAAGCATGGAACAATTATGTGACAATGCATTGTGTCGATCACATGAGGTTTATATAGAAACATAGATGAATTTTACACACTGTTTCAAACCAACATTCAATTCCATTCGTAATGTAGATAGAACATAGCAACACTAATTCACAACCTGAGATTTTGGATCCCACCCAAGAAGTTTCGTTCTCAACTCAACCTTACTGAGGGAACGATATCTTATTTCCCTCTCTCTTCCTTGATTCCTTCACTCGAGAAGGAAACATACTATTGGTTTTCCATCCCTTGACCTCTATTTGAGCACTTTTGCTTTATTAATGAAATTACCAAAATTCTTCTTCGCAAATATTTTGAAAAAAGAAGATATCTGTTGGCTGAAGTCAAATGGGGCTATGATATTAACCACAAAATTAAATTCAAGTTCATTGTTGTTATACTTACGGTCAAGTTGATAGTACAATAAGTTTATTTCAATAACCCTCCATTGATTTCTCTGTATATTTTCTATGATTCTCTTATGCAAACACATCAAGGAGTAGAAAAAGTGAGTCATAATTATACTTTCCAGGATGTGTTTGCATAAGAGAAGCATTGAAAAGTTACAAAAAAATCAATGGAGGGTTGTTCAAGTAAAATTATTGTACTATCAATTTGATCGTAAGTATAACAACGCTGAATTTTAATTTTAATTTTGTGTGGTTGATATCATAGTTCGATTTGACTTCAGCTAGCATATATCCTTTTATTTCAAAATATTTCTGAAGAAGAATTTTGGTAATTTCATTAATCAAGTAAAAGTTCTAAAATGAACTACATATTACATTTGCTTCATGGATCTTACATTAAAAAGAAAGGCAAGTCTTGTATATTCTTTAAGATCATATAAAAACCTCTAAGATCCTGAATATATCATCCAACCATAATTCAAAAATTGGTCCCATGAGAACCTTGAACTACAATATGAAAGCACATGAACAAAAGTTTGCCAAACACAAGACAGGAAAAAATCAACGGAGATTGGGCATTGTATCCCATCTATAACCAAATCCCCAAATGGGCACCAAGAAATTTTCCGATTACTATATTACTATGAATCAATATCACTATGAACATTTGCTTCTGATAGTACTGTGAACCAAGATCATGTTGACCTGAAAATGTTCTAACATTACTAGTTCTGGAAAAGAGTGTCAACATTTAACTTAGTGGAGTTTGAACAATGCAAAATTTTCAATATTATTGAAAATGCCTGATGGTTCCATTAAAAGGAGCAAGCCATTTTGTCGGCTCAAAGGATGGGCCTGATTTATTCACAATTGTGTACTTTGTATGAGGTCTTTCCTCATGATTCTCATTTTTGGAGTCAACAATCTTAGGCGCTTCCAGTTCACTTTGTCATGGCACTGCAAAACTCTATTCATATCTTGATTGGGTATCATGGACATATGTAGATCAAATTGTTTCTCTTCTTGTGAATGGATGATAAATTATTTTTTTGGGGCTCAACCGATATGGAGTATGACACTGTCCTCATTTAATTTAATTTTTTTATGGACGTGAAAGCCGTGTAACATGTAGAGATTGTTTTCCTTTTTCTGTAGGTATAATTCGTATGGCAATTATGTCAACCTATGAAGCACATATTGTAATACAGGTTGTCTAATTGTACAATGTACAATTGTGTTGATGAGGGTTCATATGGAAGCGTTGAGGCAATGTCTATATATGTAAGGGAATTTTTTACTGCATCGTAGAAAATCCATTGTGTCATCATTTATGGAAGAAGAGGTAGAAGCATGAGAGTTGCATTTGGCACATAAAGGCTTGAAGGGGGTCGAGTATGCATTTGTTGCAGCCAAAACACTCTCAACCTGCACAGGTGAGCATAGTAGTTAATATATTGAACAATATAATATATGTGTACAACAAAAAAGATGCACAAAATTGTTTAAGACAATTTTTATGTGAAAAGTGTGGATGGAATTGTATATGTATATGTAAACTAGTTGTCGATCTAGTTAGTTTTTTGAGATCCTGTACTATGTCTGTTTTCAATTTTGTTACAAATGTTGCATGGGTTGTGCGAAATATCCTTTCTTTAACATCTCTTTTCTTTGTTATATTTTTGAAGAGAATAATTGGAAATTTCCCTTTATGCAATTGTTGTTCCATTGAGGAAAATAAATTTGAATAGGTGCCGAACAATTGTAGCTGCAACATGGAACAGTGTAATAGTTGTGTAAGATAACTAAGATATATGAGTGTGTGAAAGTAAAGGAAAAAAATGGGTATGGAGAACGGTACCATTGCCTTGTCATTGTCTGAGTCTCCATATTTTATATGGAGAATGTGTTGCGACCCAACTTTTCTCGTGAGTGTGACAATTGCACCAATGGTTCCGATTGGGTAAATGTTGTTTCTCTCTGCAAATTGGATGATTGTTGTGTTCGCTACAAAACGATATTCTGAACAAACCGTGAGAACTTTTTCCACAATACTTGTTTCATTGAGTGATATAATCCAATCACAATCACCATGGTCATATACTATTTTCGGTAATATATTGAACACTTGTAGGAACCATTCCATGAACACTTGTCGAGTTCAGCGACTGCTCAAGCCTTCTATTGACAGTATATTGGGTGTTATAATTTTAGACCTAGTGACATTTTTTGAACATAAAAAGTAATGTGAATGGAAATTTGTATCATTTTTTTTTTTGCATAAATGTACAAGTAGATGCACAATTTGGATAAAGTATGTAGGTCAGAGTTTTGTAACCATACCTCTTGGTCTATGTAGCTTGCACTATGTTGGGCATTTCACTTGTTCTTATCGATACTTCTTGTGAACTGAAAAGCATGTGTTGTAGATGACATCAACATATTTATCATGGCACAAATGGATAATAACTTAGGATATTTGTTTGCTAAACATAGAAAGAGAATAATGTATGAATCTTTACCTTTGGCCTTGTCATTCTATTGATGTTTGTGATGATTGACGACTCATGCCCATGTCACTCGTCCAACATTTTTTGATGCAAACACGTGTACATTGAACATGACAAATACTAAATAAGCATATGCATTGTATATTGTTCATAATTGTTCTGGATGTCATATACATGCTCGAAGGGGATCGAGTATGAAATAGGGTGTCAAGGGATATT
>ML821246.1:10079-25320 GCA_009831015.1 Picea engelmannii
CTCGCCAGAGAAAAAGGTGTCAAAGACTTACAAGTCTTCGGAGATTCAGAGGTAATAATAAGAAAGCTAAACACGAATACCCGGTTCAACAATGCCAGCCTAAACAAAATCCTAGAAAGACTGAAGAGAGTTGTATCAGACTTTAATACGTGCAAATTTTACCACATCTTAAGAGAGCTGAACAAAGAAGCTGATTCGATGGCGAACAAAGGCAGCGCTCTTGTGAAAGGCCTCCTAATAGTAAACAATGAAAGATATTACCAACTCTACTGAAAATGATGCCCTGCATAAGCAGCTGCAGCTAGAAATCAGCATTGTAAAAAGGGTCGCCTCGGCAAAGTCCCACTTTTCTTTCAGTTAATAAAGCCTACAACCGTTTCAGTTAAAAAAAAATAAAAATAATTAATTAACTCATTAAATATTTGGGTAATGAATTTAAGTTTAATAAATTTTAATTTATTAAAAGAAAACTTAACATATCGAAGGATGGAACCATTAAGGAGAAGGGGATAAGGTGGTTGGCATTGAATGGAGAGATAAGGTGGGTGAGTCTTAATGAAATGAAGACGCAGTGAATGGGAAAGGGGGGTTATGAGGGGGAAAAACACTTGGGGAGAGGGGGGACTTTACAGGGAGCATTATTTTGAGAATAGGAGACTGTATTGGGGCATTTTGAGGGGATTATTTTTTTTAGGAGATTGGAAGACTGTATTACGGGTTTTGGCTGGAGAAGCTTGTGGAAGGACTGTTACAAGGGGGGGTCACCTGTTGCTGGGAGTTTTGGGCTCGGGGGCCAGGAATCCTTATGGAATCCTGGAGCTAGGGAGCCGAAGAGGCTATGTTCCTAGTTGGTTGGGTGGTTAGACGGTTTTGGGCAGTGCATCAAGCAGAGCATCAGGCAGAGTTACAGAACAACGATAGCATCAGTTAGAGGTATGTATTTTCATTTTTCTACTGTGTTATATAATTTATTATGATCTGCTCATAAAATTTAATTAAGATGAATGGTTATATGTTGGTTATGAAATTGTGAAAATGTTAGGATATCATTTCTCTAATTTAATTTATGTTTTATAATTAAATTTATATTTTATAAGGCTCTATAGGAAGAGGCCTTACAATTTTATGTTTTGGCATGGAGAAAGAGAGGGGAAAGTTGAGCAAGCAAAGATTCTCATCTAACAATCAATTGACCATTTTGTTACTAGGAGACATTACTCCCCTGTGTTTATGATTCAGGTGAATATCAGTAGCAACCTGCCTCTTCCACTGACTCAACGGTTCTCTATCTTCTTGGCACTTTTTCAGGTCCCAAACTTCTGAGGCCATTTTGAGGCTCTAAACAGTGTCTTTTGGACATTCAGGGGGCAAGGGTTGCCTTAGGCATGCCCTAACCTCGACCAAAAGTCGTAATCCTCGAATAGTTATTTCCAACAAGCTATTGTGCACCCCAAATAGAGATTGTATGCAAGAGTGCCCCTGGGAAGTTGATATATCAACTAACCACCTCGAGGCCCGCAATAATTTTGGCATTTCATCTTCTAGGGTTAGGGTTTTGATGTTTAGGGATTTTGCCTCTTTGTTTTTTAGTCTTTGTGATAAAAGGGCCCTTTTCAACCTCTTTGTAATCAGCTTTTTGTGAATGAGCGTAGTCAACATCTCTTTCTCTTCAAATATAAGCTACCACCATTCTAGCCAATTCATGTTTTACAGTATTCTGTTGTTCATTAATAGAAGTTGGGTTTCATTGTGTTTATGTGTTCTATGCTTTATTTTTGTTGTATCTCACTTCGTTCTCAACATAATATGGATTAGTGGTATCAGAGCAATCTACTTCTTGTTATTTCTCGGTGCATGTCCCCGACGAGGTCAAGGTATAGGGAGTTGGGTCTCGAGCTAGTTTCACCCAAGGATGATCGCTCTCGTCGACCCAAGCAACCTCCCATGGTGGAAGAAAAGAGAGATGATAGAGCAGGAGATCTTATCAAGATGTTGCTCAAGGAATCCCTTGCACGACAAAGGAACGAGATGATGGACAACTTCAGGCAAATCCTTCGGCGAATTTCGACAACAGGCAAGGCACCTTCGAGAAGTAGCCATTTCGAAGGTGCGACGCCCTTTAAGGTACAAATTAACTTTGATATCCCTTTATTTGAAGGCCAGATAGATGCAGATGCTTTAGAGAAATGGTTAAATCTATTAAAGGGTTATTATTCTGTTCAAAAAATTTCCAAGACCGAAAATATCGCCTTCGGGCTCCTTAAAGCCCTTCCTCATGTCAAAGATTGGTGGGAAAGTTATTGGGAAAGAAAAAACAAAGACAAGTCTATGACATTCAGGAGAAGACCCACTTAGGTGGCCTTTGTTGATGCCCTCGAGGAGGAATTATACCATGTTGGAAATTATGATGGTCGGTACACAAGATGGACGACTCTACATTGGGAGAGAGACGAGAAGGTGTCGGAGTACACCAACATCTTCCATACCTTAGGCTCAAAGCTAGATATCAAAGACTCCAAGCGACACATGGTTTTGAAGTACCGCAATGGCCTACATAGGTGCATCCAAACATAGATGGATTTATTGGACATCTCCTCACTGGGAACTCCTTATCGATGTGTTGCCAAAATCGAGCAGAAATTTAAGCAGTGGAACAAGTGGGAGTTTGGGTCTGCAAATATGCAACAACAGAAGTACGATAAAGGTGACCCTAAATCACAGAAAAAGGGACAGAGCAAGGAAATCCAACCTTGAGACAACTAGTGCAAACCGTAGGCAAAGAAGCGTACCAAGAAGACAAAGGACACTAGAAAGTGGTGTGAGTTCCACAAAATCCCCTAGCACAACACCGATGAATGTCGCTCGAAACAGCCATTGTTGGTCAAGCTTAAAGAAAACGAGTTGGACCATGACTTGAACTATGATACGGAACAGGGAAAGTGAATCATTGATTCATAACCCAATGTTACCATCGCAGCCGCATAGATCCAACTAGTCGGAGGAGCTTAAGGAGGGGGAGCACCTCTTCCATTCATGGATGGGTACCCCACTACATTTCATTATTGACAATAGGAGCCAAAAGAACCCGATCTCATACAAGGTCATCAAGAGACTAAAGTTGTTGGCAATGCCACACCCTCAACCATACACCATCGATCGGTTGAGCCAGGGATGAGACCTTCGTGTCAATTAGTAGTGTCGATTTTTCTATGACATCAAGCCCTTCAAAGATGAAGTACTATGTGATGTTGCCCCACTCGAAGTTTGTGATGTTCTTTTGGGACAACCTTATATGTGGAAGTGTCATGTTGTTTATGAGCCCCAACCCCATAGTGTCATTGTTACTTTGGGAGGTTAACTTTATAGGGCACCAGAGATAGTTATGACTACTCCAATTTCATTGATCTCGACAAAATACTAACGAAACATAATCTCTCATACTGCAATTTTTTTCCTCTTCATGGTCTGGTCAAAAAGTGAACGAAAGGTCATTGCGACTGCCATAGCCTCTGCACAAGATCTCTCTACACAACAGAAGCAAGTGGACAAGGTTGTAGCGAAATATAGAGATATCTTCACTTCACCTACAGGGGTGTCTCTACACTGTCATGTCAAACATTCCATTGACTTGATACCTGGTGTGCCCTTACCCAATGGTCCAATATACAAGTGCTCCCTTCTAGAGTATGAGGAAATAAAGTGTCATATTCATGAGCTCGTCCCCAAGGGCCACATTCAATCGAGCTCCTCACCTTGTGGGAGCCCAATTGTGTTGGTACAAAAGAAAGATGGGATGGTAACTCTATATTGATTATAGAGCCCTAAACAAGATCATTTTCAAGTATCGATACACAATCCCTCAGATTGACGATCTTCTTGATCATCTTAAGGGTGCCAAGTTCTTTAGTAAGATTGATATGAAGTCCGACTACCTCCAAGTTCAGATGGAACAAACCAATGTATGGAAAACAACCTTAAAATCTAAACAAGGCCTTTTTGAATGATTGGTCATGCCTTTTGGCTTGACTAATGCTCCAACAACATTCATGAGGATGATGGATGATATCTTGCAATTATTCACAAACCCTTTTGTGGTCGTATATTTGGATGACATCCTCATATTCAATCGAACCTTGGTAGAACATCTACAACACATCCAGCAGGTCATGAGCACCTTGTGGCGACACAAGTTATACGCCAATCTCGTGAAATGCTCATTCAATATGCATCAAATTCAATACTTGGGAGACATTGTGGATGAACATGTGGTGCATGTGGACTCAACCAAGATCCAATTCATCTACGACTGGCTAGCCCCGAAGACTACGATAGAGCTCCAGAACTTCTTAGGCCTCACCAACTTCTATTGTAGGCTCGTGTTGAGATTCTCTCATATTGCTTGGCCCTTTAGTCAAGTGACCAAGGGTGGAGCTAAAGCCAAGTTTGTTTGGTCGGAATCACAACAAAAAACATTCTAGCATCTGAAACATCACCTCTGCTCTGCACTGGTCCTCACGTTGCCAAACCTACAACAACCATTTGAGATTGAGACAAATGCCTCTGACTATGCTATTGGTGCAATCCTCACTCAGCAAGGACATCCAATGGCATGTCACAGTGAAACACTATCTGATGTTGTTCATAGATTTCCCACCTATGAAAAAGAGATGTACTCCATCATGCAAGCATGTCGACAATGAAAGCATTGTATTATGGGAAAGGAAATGATCATCCACACTGATCACATGCCTCTATAATTCATGTTGACACAAGAAAAATTACAGAATGAGCGGCATCAGAAGTGGTCCACATACCTGCAACAATTCCACTTGAACATCAAGTACAAGAAGGGAGACACCATCCATGTTGTTGACTACCTCAATTGACTCCCAATTGTGGCACTAACCACAATTCTTAACTTCTATGGGAACAAGACCTTCGGGTGGCTACAACGACTCTGACTTCGCTGCTACCTACCAGACATTGAGCGCAGACAAACCGGTTCCAAACTTTCATCTATAAGATGGACTGCTATGTCATATGGGCCACCTTTGTGTTTCTTCAATTGAGTGTGCGAAGCTGATTTGGGAAGCTTGTTACAGTCGGGTGGCAAGACACTTTGGTGTGGAAAAGACAGTGACAATAATGCAAAGGTAGTTTTATTGGTCGAAGTTTCAACAAGATGTCAACAAGTATATCATATCATGCATTGCTTGCACCATTACCAAACCCACCATTAAGAAACAAGGAATGTACACCCCTCTACCTACTCCTGATAAGCCTCATGAGTCCATCTCCATGGATTACATGTCCATATTACCTTCAACCAAGAACGGTAATGATCGTGTCTTCGTGTTCATTGATCAATTCTGTAAGATGGCAGTTTTTGACACCCTGGAAGATGAGTATCACAGTCAAGGCCACTGCTAAGTTGTTCTTCGAGCATGTTTGGGTTCATTTAAGGCTACCACAAAGTATTATTTCATATCATGATAGTAGGTTTTTTAGTACATTTTGGTCCAATATGTGGTCATTGATGAACACCAAGCTCACCAAATCATTTTCCTTCCACCCCCAAACTAATGGACAAACAAAGGTAGTCAACAGGATCATTGTGCATATCCTAAGAATGTACAACTCCAAACATCCCTCCACTTGGGATGAGATTCTTCCTTATGTTCAACATAGCTACAATCGATCCCTTCGTAGCACTATTGGCCACAACCCTTTTCATATGTGCTTGGGGTTCCATCCATTGGCCCCAATTGATGTAGCTCTGCCCATTGCATCAACACAGGAAGATTCTTCCCATGCTCAAATTGAGGTTGACAAGGCAGCTAGATTTGTTGAACGAATTCAACACATTCACCATCAAGTCCATGACATCTTGCAGAAAGCCAATGCAAAGTACAAGCAATGACATGACGAACATTGAGTTCCACACAAGTTTTATGTTGGTGATAAGGTCTAGTTACATTGCAGAAAGAGCGCCTTGCATGACCCCATCGCAAGATTTTCCCACTTTGATATGGGACTTACACCATCACCAAGGTTGTAGGTGAGAATGATTTTGAATTAAGTATTCCCCCATTCATTGGCATGCATCTAGTCTTTAATGTGGAGCTTCTTCGCCCATATTTTCCACCTCTACTGGACACCTCAGAGGTAGTTGAGCACTTGGCCTCTAGAGAAATCAACCATGACTGCCTTGAGCAAGCTACAATTGATTAAATCATGGATACATAGATGAAAGGCACCCACCAACGGAACATACAACTCTATCGGGTCATCAAAGCAGGGCAACTTCTTCACTAAGGCAAGTGGCTCACCAGAATCCAAATTCAGTAGAAGTTTCACCATCATATGACGAAACTTGATGTGATGGAGACCATTGCTTCCTATGGGGGGAGATTGATCCAGGTGGATATCGATGGCCACCCACCTCTTCCACTAACTCAACAGTTCTTTATCTTCTTGGTAGTTTTTCTATGGTTTTTCGGGTCCCAAACTTCTAGGGTCGTTTTGAGGCCCTAAATAGTGTTATTATGGACATTCAAGGGGTAAGGGTTGTAATTGGCATGCTTTGGCCCCAACCAAAAGTTGTAATCCTCGGATAATTCTTTCCAATGAGCTATCGTGTGCCCCAAACGAAGGTCGTATGCAAAAGTTGTGCCTTGGGAAGTTGACGTATCAACTAACCACCTTAGGGGCCCATAATACTTTTGGTGTTTCATCTTCTATGGTTAAGGTTTTGATGTTTAGGGTTTTCGCCTGTTTGTTTTTTAGGCTTCATGATAAAAGACCCTTTTTGGCCTCTTTGTGATCATTTGTTTTCGAATGATCGTAACCGACATATCTTTCTCTTAAGAGATAAGCTACCACCATTCTAGACCATTTATGTTCTACAGTATTTTGTTATTCATTAATAGAAATTGGGTTTCATTGTATTTCTATGTTCTCTGCTATATTTTTGTTGTATTTCATTTCATTCTCAACATAATCTAAAACAATTTTCCCCCATCACAGTGAGCTTAAGAAGAAGGTTAAAGCATCAAATGAAAATGAGAGAGTCAAGTTTGACCTACAAGTTTAAAGCTTGGTTTCAAGGTGGAGGAAGGCTTGAACTCGATGTGGATAATATTTAGAGAAAGTAGACTAAAAGGAATGGGATTTGAAATAAATGAATATGAGGAATATAGAATAATATTTAAAGTTTGTAGCACTTATAAGAATTTGGAGTTGTTTGCATCAAAGGAGGAAGACAGTGATGAGAAATATTCCTACCATTGTGATTATGGAAACAATTAAAAGCATCGACCACTATGGGCCTTTTGCACAATTTTGGTTGCATCACACTCTCCTAATCTCTGCTTGTTTTGGTTTATCCTTTGTCATTCAGAAACAACCGTTTTTTCACGAGTTTCAGTTGTCCACTTAGAACTCTTTGAATCTAGTGATGCTCACAAGGGTTACAAGGTGGGATTGAAACTAGCAAAACGAATCACATTGCATCAATCATCACATTCAACACTTGCACTTGGAAACCAAGAATTCTCAAGATAGTCACATGGAAGTTGGATGTTGTAGATATGATATGTAAATTCAATATTTTACAATTTATCGTATTTTTCGATGCTCATTGTGAATACATCAATGTGTATAAATACACAAAAAGGAGTAAAGTCATGTATTTTAAATAATTGAATGTGACTTTACGTTGCGTTATAAATAATTAAATGTAATTTAATAAAGTTTATCACAAGTCATACCTTCGTGAAAAGTTTCATCCTTGAATCATGGGTAAAGACAAATGCTTGGATCTAAACTCCTCACGTTCCCAAGTAGATTCATCTTATGGTAAGTTTTTCCATTTGATCAAATACTCGTTAACTTTTCTAGAACGCGGGAATTTGGTTCGTACTTTTAAGATACCTTCAGGAAGTAGAATTAATTTTCCTTCTTCATCTAAAAGTGGCAATTTTGTTTGTATATAGATGGTAGGACCCAACGTTTTCTTCAAACAATAAGCATGGAAAACATCATGTAATTTCCTTTATTTGGAATATCAAGGGCGTAAGCAACTTGACCTATTCTCTTTCAAATTTGATAGGGCCCATGGAACTTATGAGACAATTTGTGTTTCTTGTAATTTTTAAGAGAACTTTGTTTGTAAGGTTGTAATCGAACAAATACCCAATCTCATGTCATAAATTCTCAGTCGGTTCATCTTTTGTCAACTTGTCGTTTGATTTAGTTCCTTTCTTATTTGAGGTGAGATCTAAGAGTGCGTAAAATTTCATCTGATGTAGTTAGATAGTCTTTCACGGCAAGGAATTTGGAATTGATAACAAATTCCTTAATCGAGGGAGGTGGATAATGATACAATGCTTCAAATGGGGACATTTTTGTTGAGGTATGGTATGTACTATTGTACCACCATTCTGCCATATGTAACCAATTAATCCATTGTGTCTGGAAATCATTCAAAGAATTCCTTAGATACCCTTCAAGGCATTTATTAACCACTTAAGTCTGGCCATCTGTTTGGGGATGGTATGAAGTACTCATGGTTAAGGATGTCTCCACTTGGTGAAATAGTTATTTCCAAAAGTTTTTAGTGAACTTGGGATCCTTGTCGCTTACAATAACCTTTGGAAATCCATAAAGCTTAAAAATATTTTTAATATAGTTATCCGCGACTTGGCTTTTAAAGAAATACCAATAAAGTGGGTGTATTTGGTTAGTCAATCCACAATTACAATTATAACATCTTTTCCTTTCGAGGTAGGAAGACCAATAAGAAAGTCCATGTATATTTCAGACCATTTTTGGATTGGAACATAAAGGGGTTGAAGAAGACCTAGACGAGCGATTGTTTAAAATTTTTGTCGTTGACAGGTGTCGCATTCTACCACATATTTATGAATGTCAGACCGCATACCCTTCCAAAAGAACGACTAGCAGATGTTGTAATAAGTTTGGAAAAACCCCACATGGCCTATTGTGGGAGAATCATGATTTTCCTTCAAAACTTGGATGAGTTGGCTAAAATATCCTTTGTTTGTACCATAATATGTTATGTTCCTGAGTGAATTTAGGATTTGTAGTCGGGTTGCTTTCCACTTCCTCTGTTAGCTTCCTTGTCTCTGGATTTTTAACATACTCAATTTTAACTTATGAGATCCATTCGAGAATGATGATGGAAATAACGCATAATGTAGCGTCACTATCAAGTTTCCTTAATAGCCCGTCGACAACCAAATGTTGCCTTCCTTTCTTATAAAGAATATCGAAGTCAAAGACTTGGATTTTTCACACTCATTTAGGTTGCTTTGATGAAAAGTTCTTCTGAGTTAGAAAATACTTCAAGCTATTGTGGTCCATTTTCACGAGAAATTTTGTTCCCAACAAGCATTGTTTCCACTTAACAAAGGCATGCATAATTGCCAACATTTCTTTGTCATATGTTGATTTTGTTTGCTCCCTTGGTTTGAATATTTTACTTTCGAATGGGATGGGATGATTATCTTGCATAAGTACAACGCCTACTCCTGTTCCTGAATCATCACATTCAAGGACAAATGTTTTCGAGAAATTTGGTGTTGTCGAAACCGGGGTGGATGTCATTAAGAGCTTCAACCTTCTAAAACATGCTTAAGCTTCGTCATTCCATTTAAACACATCTTTTTTCAATAATGTTGTTAATGGGGCCACAATTTGCATGCAGTTTCGAACAAATATTCTATAGTACCTGGTAAGACCCATGAATCCTCGTAATGATGTGATTGATTTGGGGCTAAGCCACTCAATAAATATCGCGGTTTTGTTCAGATCTGTTGAATATTGAGTAGCTTCGGAAGATATCCTTATTGTATTTGACCAAGACAAACCCTAAGAATGTTATTATATTATATTTATTGAGACGACCCTATTGTGCCTTTGTAAAAGTTGGTCCTATTATGCTTTGAAAATTAAATGTAATTTAAGAGGGTAAATTGATAGGTTGACCCAGACCTAATTTAAGGAGGCCATACTACTAATTATAAGGGAGGCTAGCGCCTCACTTGTTCATCCACTCATAAGATATACAACAAGAGGAGAAGTACACAAGTCTTGGAGGAGAAGCTATTGCAGCTAGTTGTGATGTCAAGGAGGGTTTTTGGTCTATCTCTTGGTATCTATTGGTAAAGTGTTGTACTACTCTTTCCCAGAGAAGGAGTAGAGGGGGATCTTCTGCTTTGTTAGTTCTCTCTTGGAGAGAAGCATTGTTCTTGGTTGGTTAATCTAAATTGAGGAAGTTTGTTGGGTTTTCTCCCCCTAGAGGGTTTCCTAGGATAATCTTTGTGGCTCTCTTGTTTCTGTGATTGCCTCTCTTTAAGTGATCTTATATATGCAACTAATGTGCTAAGTGATTGTAATAATAAAGAAGAATTGTAATTGCTAGTTGTATGAGTAAAATATCAATATGGTATCAAAGCAGGATTGAAAGAGACCAACTCACAATTTATAAAGAAGTGGCTAGCCTCAACACACCCTCTCCAAAATCCAGTTTTCATTGTTGTAGCTGCTCCAGAATTATGGTTTCTGTATAAACTCTAAGTGTGACATTTTCCTTGTTTAAGGAGGACATTGGGGGAAGTAACCACACCTAGGAACTTTCCCTAGGAGGGCGCATCTACTCCATGGATCATAATTTCAAAATTTCAAGTTTGAAAAATTAGGGTTTCCTCATAAAATAAGTTGCAGTTGCAATTGAAGTACCGGTTGCAGTTGTAGTATCAGTTGAAGTTGCAGTTGCAGTGTTAGTTCCTTCATGCCAGTTGCAGCATTAGCTGTAGTGCCAACACCAATTGCAATGGCAGTTGTAGTGAAAGTTGTTGTGAAGTGTTGGGACTGGTTTTTATTGTCCTAGTGCGCCTTACCCTAGATAATCTCGAACTAAATTTAAGTTACAAGTTGAAGCACCTTTGAAGTTTTAAAGGTTCGTTATTGCTTTCCGCTACTGTCGGATGGTGCCACTACTTGTCGATGCTATCGGAGGTATGTACTTGCATATGTTTAAACTGTATCATTATCTTAAAGGTATTTACAGGAGAAGGGATCTTTTGTCCAAACAACTATTGTAGATCTAGAAGAATCTCAGATCCAACACATTCAAAGGAACAACACACCTCAGGTTTGATTATTTTGATAGGTCTCTAATTGTTATGGCATTATTATGATCTTACGAACATCTAGGTTGTATTTTGATCTGATGAAGTTATGACTATCATACTAACCATTGGTCAAAGTATTAGATTGATTAAGGTTGAGATTATAGATTTTATTCTCTAACTCAGATTCTTGTCAAGTAAGCATATTATCTTAGTACAAAGGACAGGATGAAGAGAATACTTGTCATCTTGAGTGAGGGAGACTCCGAAGAAAAGCAACAACACTCGTTCCTGAGGACAAAACTCCAGGTTTCAGGTTTAATTGATTAAGTTGATAATATTTAAATTTGCACATATCAAGTTTGATAACTGCCACATTACAAGTAAACATTATAGTTGTGATAACAATTCTTGAAAAGTTTTATTATTAAATACTTGGTAGCATGTGAGCACTATTGAGATAAATGCTTATTGTAATCATTTACTAGATATAACTAACATCTCCTCTAGGAGAAACTTCTTGTTTTGTTTCCAGGTTACCATGGAGAAATGATTGATCACAACACTAGAAGAGTGTTGCTCTCATTTCTTATTATTATATTTCTTACTTTTAACCCTTGTTTCAGGCAGGTCACAAGTGATAGCTCTGAAGGAGCTACTGTGACGATTATTCTCGCTATTGTTTTTATTAATATTATAAAGAGTATTATTCTTGTCTATTATTTCTCCCTTATTGTTCTTATTCCAAGCATGTCACACATGATAACCTTGAGGGAGATATAGTAACGACTGTAGGAGGCAACATATTAGATGAGACATGGAGCATACTATCCAAGTCGATACATGACCATATACATACATTTATCGAAGAAGAAGAAGAAGAAGAAGCTATTTTTGATAGATACAAAACATCTCATATGGAGACAAATCATAGGGAGCAGATGGCTCTGAATATTATATAGACTCAAAGGGAGTCAAGCTTCAGAGGGAGCATGGAGATTAAGAGTGAGCTTGATCTCAGAGAGGATCAGATGGGGAAAAAAGATGTCTTTCATAACTGACAGACAGATGCCATGAGTTGAGAAGACTAGACCGTAGCCTCAAATACTTCTAGGAGATGTGAAATCTCTAGAGAAGATTCCCTTGTTTTAGTGAAAGAGGAGGAGTCTAGTTAGAAGGACTGGGATATCGATTTTGCCTTAAGACCAGAAGGGAAGTCAATGATGACTTCCAAGATTGATCTAGAAGATCAAGCATGTTGCAAATACAAATATAAAGATGTACAAAGCCTGATTTGTTTTCAGAGAATTATCCCATCAAGAGGGAGGACTACGATGAGACACTTGCTCCCGTAATCAGAAGAAGTATATATAGATTCATTAAAAGAAGCTGACACAATATGAGATTCAGAGGGAGCAGGTATGACAATACTTGTATTTGAGAGTGAGTTATCTCCAGTGCCAGTTGGTGCAGTACATGAGTCGGGCCATGGAGACATGACTACAATAGAATATTGAGTTACCTCGAGAGAAAGAGGATAAGTTACCCTCAATATCAATTATTGAGCCACTCTCAGTTTCAGATGAAGTTGTTGGTGTGATAGAATAGATGAACTAATCTCAGAGTTCAAAAACTACAATGAGAATGGAGAAGTCATTCTCAGCTTCAGAAAGAGCAGCTGCAAGTGCAGAGTCCCAGTTCCAGAAGGAACAGTTGCAGAGGGAGTAGAGGACATACTCTCAGGCAGTGAGATAAATAGTGCTTTGCATAAAGCATGTAGAACTAGCACATGATTGTGTACGTCGAGTTGCAGATGAGCAAGTGTACCAGTTTGGTACAATGTGATGCGAAAAATTTGGTTCGAAGAACACGAGGACACATATATGTTTTGTGGTGAAAGACATGTTCACCTGATTATGGAAAAACATGTGATGAGGTACCTAAAGGGTACAGTCTATTATGGACCAAGATATATCTCGAAGTGTGAGATAAGATTGCAGATTCAGATTGGGCAGGTAGTGTCACAGACCGAAAAAGTAAATCTGGATGTTACTTTAGTATGGGATCAGTTCTGATCTCACAATTCAGTGAGAAATAAACCTATATGGAACTCATTTCCGCAAAATCATAGTATGTGACAACATGACCAACTTGTGACGAAGCAGTGTAACTTCAAAAGTTGATCGCAGAATTGATTGATCTCAAGTTGAAGGAAACTTGTATCTTTTATGACAACTAGAGTTGCATAAAGTTGTCAGTGAACTCGGTGTGTCATGACAAGTGAAGGCATATCGAGATCAAATACCACTATGTCCGGGAGTATATTGCCACCGACGAACATGTGGCAGATGTGTTGACCAAGTCCCTGTCTAGAGTCGAGTTCGAGTATTTCAGAGACAATCTTGGAAGTGATGTGATCCTCGGTAGCGAGAAGTGATGTGTTCCCTAGTAGCGGGAAGTGATGTGTTCCCCAGTAGAGGGAAGTGATGTGATCCCCGGTAGCGGGAAGTGATGTGATCCCCGGTAGCGGGAAGTGCTGTGATCCCTGGTAGCGGGAAGTGATGTGATTCCCTAGTAGAGGGAAGTGATGAGATCCTTAGTAGAGTAGAGCTACCCTAGCGTAGGTTGGTACGCTACCCCAACGTAGGTTGGTAACCCCAACGCAGGCTGGTACGCTACCCCAGCATAGGTTGGTAACCCCAATGCAGGCTGGTACTCTACCCCAACATAGTTTGGTAACCCCAATGTAGGCTGGTACGCTACCCCAACGCAGGTTGGTACGTTACCTCTGCGCACGTTGGTAACCCCAACGCAGGCTAGTACGCTACCCGAACACAGGTTGGTAACCCCAACATAGGCTAGTACACTACCCCAGTGCAGGTTGGTAACCCCAAAATAGGCTGGTATGTTCCCTAATGCAGGTTGGTACGCTACCCTAGCACAGGTTGGTAACCCTAACACAGGATGGTACGTTATTTCAGTGAAAGTGCAAAACTTTCTATGATATATAGATCTATTAAGCCCTAATATTGGCTCATTACCCCTTAATTGGGGCATATTACACTAGGAATGTTATTTTATTTATGTCGGCTTTATTCCATTAGTTGTAATTATACCTCCTAGTCTCCTATATATACCAAGGAGACATTTTCATTAGGAATCATCTTGTACTTGAACATTTATGTGGGGTAAAAGGAGGTTGCCCCCTCAAAGAGGCTTATTATCTGAAATTCTCTCTTTTTCAAGGCATTGAGTACTTATTCTGAGGTTTTTCTATGCTATATTGATATTTGGTTCTTGACATATGGTATCAGAGCTCAAGGTCTTGGGGTTTCGTTGCTACATCTGAGACACCGTGGCAGTTTCGCTATAACTTTTTTTCTACAACGATTCAGAAGGAACGACTTGGAGGATATTTAGTAGATGGATCAAGGTATGTTGGGTTAAAATTTCATCTCCTGAGGATTTATACTTTTGGAGATACAACCTTTGTAAGATAGGGTTTTGGAATCATCCTGAATTGAGTCATTGCGGAATTTTCACTATAAATTTTTTTCTGTAACGTTTCAAACCCTGAAATCCGGAGGCTATTCTTAGAAATTAGTAAGGTATATTTGGTAGCAATTTTAGATTCTGGGTCATCTTAAATTTGTATATACACCCCGTGGAAGATAGGGTATCTGACTAGTCCTATTGACTAGTCTCAAGCAGGTGTTCCGGGTAAAACAATCATAAATTCTTGCTAGAATATTCAAATTGAGTGAGACCAGTTGCATTGGATAGTGGACAACCCGTAGTAGTTCTGGTACGAGTTTCATAATTTTATATCAATTATTTTGTGCGGGGCATGCTATACAAATGAGATCTCCTAGAAAGGCCAAAAATTAGCAAGTTGTGGGGAAGTTACCGTAAATTCCACTTGGCACATCCAAATTTTATCAGACATGTGGCATTGAAGAGAAGAAATATCAGAGACCTACAAAAAATAAAAGTTCATACTCAAAAGGGCCGAAATTTTGGAGATACAATAAAAGGAAGATTGTCTAGCAGAACCACCTCAAAATCAAGGTTTAAAGTGATACTTGGCC
>ML821246.1:28596-39107 GCA_009831015.1 Picea engelmannii
ACTGACCAAGTACACACACTTTTGTGCACTCTCTCATCCCTTCAAAACTAGTACAGTTTCCACCGCATTCATGGAGACAGTTCAAAAGCTACATGGCAGCCCAAAGATTATTGTAAGTGACAGAGATCCCATCTTCACTGGACGTTTTTGGACAGAATTATTTTCTTGTTTGGGTACTCAGTTGGCTCATAGCTCATCCTATCATCCTCAATCCGATGGACAAAGCGAGATAGTGAACAAATGTCTGGAAGGCTACCTTCGTTGCTTTGTCTCTGATAAACAAACACAATGGTTCAAATGGTTAGCCTTGGCAGAATGGTGGTATAACACTTCCTTTCATACTGCAACAACAATGACACCATTTATGGCAATTTATGGATACCACCCTCCTTCCATCACTTCTTCTCTAAAAGAAAAATCTAAGGTTCAAGCAGTGGAAGATCACATCGAGCATCAACAACAAGTTCTCCAAATCTTAAAGGACAACCTAACCATGGCACAAAATTGCATAAAACAACAAGCAGATCAACATCGTAGTGAAAGAAGTTTTGAAGTAGTGGATTGAGTGTTTTTAAGACTACAACCATACAAACAGATGTCCCTCAAGCNATAAATTATCACCAAAGTACTATGGCCCTTATAAGGTGTTGCAAAAGATTGGTACTATGGCATACAAATTGGAGTTGCCTGCATCTTCACGAGTACACACAGTTTTCCATGTTTAATGCTTAAAGAAGGTTATAGGTGACAAGATCCCAGTTCAAACTATATTGCCAGAACTTGACAAGGAAGGAAAAATCATATTGGAGACTAAAGCCATCACTAACACAAGAATTCGCCAGCTAAGGAATAGATCCATTTCAAAGTATCTCATTAAATGGAGGAAACTATCGGCTGAAGATTCCACTTGGGAAGATGAGTCTTTTATACAAAAGTATCCTGAGTTACTCAAGCGTTGCGGACAACACTTGTCTCAAGGGGAGGGGCATGTTAAGCCCTAATATTGGCTCATTACCCCTTAATTGGGGAATATTACATTAGGAATGTTATTTTATTTATGTCAGCTTTATTCCAATAGTCGTAATTATACCTCCTAGTCTCCTATATATACCAAGGAAACATTTTCATTTGGAATCATCTTGTACTTGAACATTTATGTGGGGTAAAAGGAGGTTGCCCCCTCGAAGAGGCTTATTATCTGAAATTCTCTCTTTTTCAAGGTGTTGAGTACTTATTTTGAGGTTTTTCTATGCTATATTGATATTTGGTTCTTAACAAGATCTGTGATTAACAACAAGACAATGACCAAGTATGCAGAAGCGCATAAGCAGTGATGATGACCGTGAAAAGAAGAATACATTCCTTTCTAAGAGGGAGTGTTGAATATTGAGTAGCTTCGGAAGATATCCTTATTATATTTGACCAAGACAAACCCTAAGAATGTTATTATATTATATTTATTGAGATGACCCTATTGTTCCTTTGTAAAAGTCAACCCTATTGTGCCTTGACAATTAAATGTAATATAAGAGGGTAAATTGACAGGTCGGCCCAAACCTAATTTAAGGAGGCTCGACTACTATTTATAAGGGAGGCTAGAGCCTCACTTGTTCATCCACTCATAAGCTCTACAACAAGAGGAAAAGTGCGCAAGTATTGGAGGAGAAGCTACTGCAACTAGGTGTGACGTCAAGGAGGGTTTTTGGTCTATCTCTTGGTTAAGTGGTTCACTACTCTTTCCTAGAGAAGAAGTAGAGGGGGATCTTCTGCTTTGTTAGTTCTCTCTTGGAGAGAAGCATTGTTCTTGGTTGGCTAATCTATATCAAGGAAGTTTGCTGGGTTTTCTCCCCCTAGAGGATTTCCTAGGATAATCTTTGTGTCTCTCTTGTTTTTGTGATTGCCTCTCTTTCAATGATATTATATATACAACTAATGTGCTAAATGATTGTAATAATAAACAAGAACCGTAACTACTAGATATATAAGTAAAATATCAACAAGATCAACCTTGATTCCTTCATCTGATACAACATGTCCCAAAAATACTATCTCTTTTTGTCCAAAACTACATTTAGATTTGTTAGCATATAACTTTTTCTCTTCAAGGATTTTTAATACTATCTCTATGTGCTCGAGGTGTCAGTTCCAGTTCTTGTTATAAACAAGGATATCATCGAAGAAGACAAGTACAAAATTTCATAGGTACAAACAAAATAAATCATTCATTACTGCTTGGAAGGTAGCGAGAGCATTGGATAAACCGAAGGGCATGACCTAAAATTCGTACAACCCTTCATGTGTACAGAAAGTAGTTTTGGGAATGTCTTCTTCTCAATTTCTTATTTGGTAATAACCTGATTTCATATCTAGCTTGGAGAAATATTTAACTCCTTGGAGCTCGTCCAATAACTCATCCGCAATTGGAATTATAAATTTATCTTTTATCGTGGCTTTGTTCAATGCTCAATAATCAATACAGAGTCTATATGATCCATCCTTTTTCCTAACAAGCATGACTGGAGCTGAGTAAGGATTCTTGCTTCGTGTAATAACAACGCAGTACAATAATTCTTGAACCAAGTGCTTGATTTTTGTCTTATGTTGGTGCGACTATCTATAAGATTTTTTTTTCTAATTAGGGTGGAACTAGGGATCAATTCTATGACGTGGTCTCTAGAACAAGGTGGAGGAAGCCCATGAGGAGGTTCCTAAAAAATGGTGTTATATTTTCCAACAATTTTGCCTAATTTCTTGGGGTCATCATTTTTGTCTTCATTAGTAGTTCCCTTTATTGCATCGCAATGTAAGAAATAAGTTCGGGCTCCATTTTTAATCATTTTTCCATCTTACTGGACGAGACTATTTGTGGGGGAGGACAATTAATTCCATGTAATTTTTGTTTTTCCCCATTTTCATAAAATCTTATAAATTGCTTCTGTGAGTTTAATCCAACGGTACCAAGAGTGGCTAACCATTGGCCCCCCAAGACAATATCTACCCCTCTGATTGACATAACATACAAAGGAGATTTTAATTTGTATTCATTCGTGGATACTTCTACCTTGTGGCATTTCTCATCACATGAAGTAGTCCTATTTCTCGGGACAGAGACTTGAAATTCAAAGGTAGGATGAATGAATATGTTTTATTGCCTTGCTATCTTCATATATATAAAGTTATGTGAACTGCTACTATCTATGAGCACTGTTACTTTAGTTTTCTTAACATAGCCATAAATTTTAAGAGTTTGGGGTTGAGAAATGCCCGTCATTGTGGCGACAAAGAGTGTCAAACTTGCGTTTTGATTTCCTGACTCATGGGAATTTCATGAGTCTTCATCATTTGTTTCTTCATCAGATGAAAATATTTCCCCTGCTTCTTCGTCCTTGTGGTTGTCACTCTTGTCTATTTTGCAATGAAAAAACTTTTTGTCTTTGCACTTATGGCCTAGTTTCCAATTATGTGTGTTACATTTAAAACATCAGTCCTTATCTTGTCTCGTATCTAGTGTTGGTGTCCTTTTCTGAGGGGGTATGTATTTGGAGCTAGGGTCTTCATGTGAGTGCCATGATCTCTTTTTATATACTTTAAGTTTCTTTTTCAATGATTTTGGCTTTCTGATGAGCTTGCTCAATATCCTTAATGTCAAGTAATTCAAGCTCATTTCATATATTTTCCTTCAACCCTGACAAGGCTATTTGAAGTAGCCAATATTATGATATATTAGGGACACGACTGGCTAACACATATAGATCCTGAAAAAAAAATTCCACTGTACCGAACTATTGTAATCGAGCGAGTTTAGCAAAAACCCCCTTTTATTCTGTGTCAAGAAAACGTAGGAAGAGGTTCTTTTTTAATACAACCCAGTCTCTTGCCAAAGATTTGGATTTTTCTCTCCACCATACAAACCAGTCATACGTAAAGTACTTCAGATGTATAGATGCGACATTATTTTTTTCCTCGTCATAAAAAATCTGGTAATACCTGAAGTATTGCTCTATTTTATTTACCATCTTTGTTGCTTCTCTTGTGTATGATCCATCAAATTATGGAACAATAATATTCGCCTTGGGCACACCATTATTATGTGTCCCCATGTTGAACGAGTAGTGTGATTGGGGAGGCACCCAATGTGACGTTGAATTATCAGGGCTTGTATTCCCATTTGCTATTGCTTGGAGCTCGATCCTCGTGTCGTTGTAATTTTTACCACACTCAGCTTATTCTTCGCTCAATTTGCCAATTTTGGCATCCAACGAAGTATTTACTTGATTTACAAGGCCCGCGCAAAACTCTTTGAGGCCTTCGCTTAGCTCCGACGTGGAGGGAGCGTTGTCATCTGATCCTCCTGCTTTTTCTCTATTTCTCCAAGATTTTTCTTCGATCTCCTCATTGTTGCTCGTAGTTAAGAAGGCCCAAGCTATCTGTTAATGAAAGAGGAAATGAGGGCTCACTGTAAGGAAAATGAGGGAAATGAGGGCTCACTATGAAATATATTTTTAATATATATGTAATATATATATTACATATGGATGAGGGTAAGGAATATGGGTGAGGAATGAGGCAAATGGGTATAGTGAATGCCGATGCAATGTATGCGATATATGCAAAATGGTATGCGATGTATGTGTTATTTGTGAGGGTATGAGAGTAGGGTTGCGAAGATGGGCGATGAATGAAGCGAATGGGTCAGTGAATGGGTATGCGAAATCGTGGAGAGGAATGGTTTGAAAAATGGAGAGGGAAGGTCACAGTGGGAAGAGAATTATGGAGGAGGCGGGGTTGGTCGCATAATGGTACACGGGAACAAAGGCATAATGGTAGGAGGAGAGCGCAAGACAATGAGGGCGGTATGAGAGGGGAAATCACATAGCAAGGGACACAGACATTGAGAGGGATGATGCAACATAGTGGATGGAAGTGGATGATGTGGCGAGGGTATGCACCGACGAAATGACAAGGGAATAATGCAAGAGCGAAGAGAGGGGGGGATGGATGCTCTGATACCAATTGGAAGTTGGACATTGTAGATATGAAATGTAAATTCAATATTTAATATTTTATTGTATTTTTCGATGCTCACTATGATTACATCAACGTGTATAAATACATAGAAAGGAGTAAAGTCGTGTCTTTTAAATAATTGAACGTGAATTTACTTTATAGTATAATTAATTAAATGTAATTTAATAAAGTTTATCACATCATACATCTCAATATATATTTAATTCAAGGAAGCTTAACCATAGGATTTTTCCCCATAGTAGGTCCACTTAGCTTGCTACACCAACTCTAGCTCTCTAAGTTGTCTTGTAAAGTCCTATATTTTCGATGCAAGTCCTATATCAAGTGGTGGTTAACACTACGTGAATGATTTCACTAATTTCAATCCTTCTTCTTCACCCTTGTAAACATCACCTAAGGCAATGAGTGTAAGTGTGGTGTAAGTAAACTAGTGAGCTTCCGAGAAATTAGTCATTAGTGAATGATGCTCATGGTAGATGGATTAAAGTGAATGGCGTGGACATTAAATACTCCACATAATTAATTAAAAAACAAACAAACTCATATATTATATTTGTTAGTATTAATGTTTGACTTAGTTAATCATTTTGAATCTGAAATATCAAGTGGATCACACTTTTGTATAGTGGTTTCGAACCCATAGTATTGGGGTGGGCACAATTTTGTGTAATGGTTTGTATGTACTATTTAATCTCTTTATAGCAAATTAGAAAAAATTGGCTTAGCAACAAACTTAACAAGGCTACAATGTAAAAGTTTGAGACATAGGAAAAAAGTGCAAGCAAAACTCAAAGAAGAGATACCAAAAGGCATCGAAAAATAAATTGAGTATTATGGTACTTTTTCATTTGAATTTTGTATTAGGGCAAATTGAATTTTTCATTAGGATTGCAAGCAAACTCACAAAGTTGTGAAAAACTTGACCATTGCATGCAAGTAAGAGTTTGACCCATAGATACTCACAAGTCAAATGCGATGCTCACTTTTGACTAAAAAATTCGTCACCTGTTATAAATGTTCGCAAAGAATTGTGAAGCCTACTATTATTATTACTATATAGCTAATAGGTGGGGTCCCCAAAGATTGAATGAAAAAATATTGGTTTTCTAAGCTTTTCCTCTATATGATATATTTCAGTTTTTGTCATCTTGAAGAAATGGTTTGTGGTTATTCTGCTATGCATATCATTGAAGTTGAAAGACTTACTTGCAAAACGATGAAAGTCCTAGCATCATTATAGCATTGAGAGAATGAAGAAGTTTGATACACGTGACAATATCAAATATGTACAATTGGCCACCACAAACAAACATTGGTTGATAAGATTATGATGTTTAATTAGTACCAAACCATGATTCTTTCATGCAAAGTAAGTTAGAGGCAAGTCATCTAGTTTGCAAAAGGTCTTGGTTTTATTATTCAAAAAGGGTTTCATATGGTTTGATTACTCATATATATGAGTAATGCATATACTATAATCACAATGTATAAAGAAGGCACATTTGTTGAAGCAACATTGTTCAAAGTTTCAGTTATGAATATGTTCAACATATAATCTATACATGATATAACCTATTCATAGAGTTGGTTGGCATTGGGCGATGGTTATACATATTAAATGACCTCATTTGAATTCATATGTTTTATATGTGGTATAAAATTGTGTTGATTCCAACGTCGATAATTATATGACAACAAGTTAATGCATTTGATTTGATAAAACTGGAAAGTTCGCATGTTGTGAGGGTGTTACAAGTGAATCCTCCTGCGGACAAGCAGATTTCCTCTTGGATGCTAGACCCCTAACTCCAAGACAGAAAGGGTGTTATCATTGGTCACTGACATCCTTTTAGATCTAATTAAGCTAATGAATGAAGGGGAAGAAGAAAAGTGTACATTTTTAAATGGTGTTTGTCCTCGCAAAGTCCAAGTTGAGCTTCAATCCCAAGCTACTCGATAGGTCTTGTAGAAAAAACAAAGATACAAGAAGCTTCCTATTCTACTGAGATTAGCTCAAATACAGATCTATCTACTAGAGACAAGTTCATGTGGAACAAACATAAACTTGAAAGAAATATGCCAAGCATGAATTTATATTAATGAGAACAAAGTGTTGCTTACAACCATGGATGTAGTGCAACAGCTTCACCAAGCTCCCTTTGTCCAGACCCCTGCTCAAATAATCCACACACAGAATGATGATGCTTTACTGTTCATCTCCCTTATGAGATCATAAGTTTGATGCGTCTAAACTGCCCTTCCCTTTCACCATGAGGAGGCCTTCTTATATAACCTTGGAGAGGCCCAACCACTTGAGAGATATTTGGGATAAGTTGAGGATTCCTCTCCTTCAGTTGTGGATCTTCCCTAAGATCATGCCTTGAACTCATATTCGAATCCAACTACCTTCAGAGATTGAGGGGATTCTTCCCTGATTTATCTCAACAAGCCAAAAATTCGCTCAGAAAGGGCAACGCTCCCCCAAAAGGGTGCACAGAGTGCTTGGAACGCTCCCCCAAAGGAGGCTAGGGAGCACTAGCACTCCCTAACAGTGGGTAGGGGAGTGCTCCCCTTCAAAAAATCATTTTTGAGTGGTTTTTTCAGTGGCAAAAGGCTTGTACTCCTTGTCAATTGATTTCTTCTCTTCAAAACTAGTCTTTGAGGTGTCTTAAGTGTCCTTATGTTATCGTTAGAAGCACGACATAGACAAGATGGTAGTATGATGTTTGCGACACCTGCAACACTTGTGGTCAATACGTGACACTTATGGACAAGATGTGACACTTACAAAACTTGTAATGACGACACTTGCGACACTATTGAAGTGAGTAATTTTGAGGTGTAACAGAGGGTTATGTATGTTGGTTGGATTATTGATTTGACATGCATTGTATTGGTTTGTTGGATTGGCGACATGATAGAGATGGCCATGCATTGAAGGCATCATGACGTGGGAATTTACTCCACAATCTCACACACTATCACTTCCTTTTTGCCTTGGATTTTGGTCATTTTCTTTGTTGAAGTTTGAGAAAAAAAACTCTAAGCTCCATTTGTTGAAACCCTCATTTCCAATGGTTTATAACTGATTCGACCTTGGTATAAAAAGTAATTGTACAAGGTATGAGCTCAAAACTGATTTGATATCTAGTGAGATACATGTTTGGCTTTAGAATATGGTTATATTTGGTTCTAGTTAGCATTATTGTGTGCATGAATGTCTTCTTTTCCCTTCTTTGCCATTTCTTGAAGGAAAAGGTGGAAAAAATAATTGTTTGTTGAGAGTTGATATTGGTTTTGTCATATGCTCCATTCTTGCACTTTCGATTTTGACTTGCAAAGGAAAAAAAATGTTTTGTATCTACTGGTTCGCATGCAGACTCGAACTCAAGTTCTCTTTTCTCTTTCATGGTTTCTCTGGTCATTCTGAGAATAACCCATTTCTTTTACAAGATCACAATTATGGGTTTTGGGTGTTGTTCAACTCATGTTTGGGTCTTGCTATGAAAACCAACCATTTGTTTTGATATGGATCGAACACAAATAGTGTATTTATCCCTAGAGGTATCCATTATTTCGATTATTGGTTTGCATGATAGCTTTCTCTTTGGAAAATGGGTACAAGTTCAAATCCACTAGGTGTCAATAACTGTATGCTCATTGGGTTGTATTCGTGTTATTATTCTAATATAAAATTTAATGTTTTGAAGCGTTTCGACATGGGTTGTGGATAATTTGAGGCCGAGATTTGGTGATTTGTTTGGGTTTATAAATGTTTCCTACAATCAGTTTTTCAATGTTATGCCTTACTCCTGGATATATTGATTTCAAAGGGCAACGGATTTGAACCCTAACCTCGTACTAAGCCTCACAAGCTAGAACCTGGGTCGTTTGAGTTATATACAATCATGCCCTTTTCATTGGAACTTAAATCTTTTGGCATTTTTCTTAGCTGTGAATAAAAGGTTTCTTATGCATATTGACCAACTCGCCATTTTGATTGGGATTGGGATTTTAAAGGAAAGATTGGGCTTCGCTGTTGATTTGAATATGTTCAAATTTAGTCTAAATATGACAATATTGAAACATAAGTTGAAAACCTATAACTGCAAGCTACAAGCTTGAACTCATGTCACTACTACATATTGGAAAAATTGCAACGATTATTTGCGACGAAAGTACTAATTCGTCGCAAAATTCAAGAGAAAAAGTTCAATTTTGATCTAAATCCACCCCGTATTCATCGCTCTATCGACGGACACAAACTATCGTCGGTTTTGCGATGATCGTCAAGATGGTGGACTACTGTCTCAATTTAGACAAACTTGTGTTTTCATCGCAAGAGCGATGTTAACTTTTGACCGTCATAACGTTCGTCGCAAGTGCGACGAATACACCGTTCTAATCGTTCTCGTCTTCGGCAAAGTGACCTAAATATAACAAATAAATAAATTAGGTCACGTTCATTGCCATTGCGACGACGGTGACCTAAATTGACCTATAAATATTTGATGATTTAAAGATGTTGCGACAGTCTTTCTATAACAACGATGGTTCCGAAAGGGTATTTTTGTGCGGAAGAATGTCGCAGAATATAGTTAGAGGTGGGGAAAAAAGTAAAGCGGGTGAAAAGGGTGATGGTAGATGTTATTTCCCTTGCCAAAAATGTTGCCTCGTACATCCCGTAAGAATTTTAATAGCAACAACTACAAAACATTGTAGGAAATATGGGCACATTGATGGCGGATCGAATGAATATCGTCCCATGGTAATTAGCTATATATTCATTATCTTTTTTTGATTATGGTAATTAGCTATATATTCATTATCTTTTTTTATTATGGTAATTAGCTATATATTCATTATCTTTTTTAATTTTGTCAATTTTATATAAAATTATATATATGTATATATATTGTTTGAATGTTTGTTATAGTATACACTAATTTTGCATGATTGTTTCTATTATAAAGTTAGAGTTGTCCTCTAACTTTATGCAGAATATTGCACCAAGTATTAGTAGAAATGATGTTGTACAAGCTGAGGAACATTATGACCAAGCAAATGAGGATCTCATGGAAGAAGATGATGGGACAAATCAAGTTAATGATCCCATGGAAGAAGATGATGGGACAAATCAAATGATCCAAGATTTGTTTTCGCATTCGAATGAGGATGGGGACAATGCTAATATTTATGATGAACTTCTACTAGAAAAGGCAAATAAATGACTTTATGAAGGATCAAGAGCAAATATTTTCTCCGCTACATTGCTGCTAGTGAACTTAAAGGTTATGGATAATTTGTCGAACACTTGTATGACACAGATCCTAAGGTATATAATATGTTTCATCTCATATTATACATAAATGTTGATTTTTTTCTATTTGTTTTTAGTGTTAATTAATGTGTAAAATAAGAATGCAATTTTTATGATTAATATTCTTACATTAACTAGTTATTTGTTATGTTGTAGATTGTTA